>RCWM02001012.1:0-182805 GCA_003667255.2 Euschistus heros
TTAAAATTAGAACATTTGTTAACACTAAAGAAAGGTATGAACGTCCACTTAAAGGGACCCCGTTATTAAAAACAACTGACTTTTGTAACAATTACTAACAAACAAATAAGCGTTAGAATCGACAACCTTCCAATAGGCTAAGAGCGCATTCTATTGGAATGAACAACGCCTTTTAAACTTGCATACCTGGTAATGTCTTGGTCTTAGATCTGGAGCAGTTCACTTATTTTTTCCTTCGCGTCGCCATTGACCATTTCTCACCACACAGCCCCGCAGAATATAATCCTAAAGGACGACTCGGTCAAACGTTATCAAGAATCAGGTTGCTGACACAGTTTTTCTATTTATGTAGTGGTCCAGGGCTCTCCTCCCGTATTTTGACTACTTGGTCTTATCAGGGTCTTGTAGAGCATACACTGTAGTTGAAGGCTGAGTCCGTTTGCTGCTTGATTATCCTTGAGATGGAGAAATAGGCTCTTAGTCCCGGGCTATTATCCTCTTTCTAACCTCGTCTTCTTGCTCCCTCCCCGGAGAGGAACGTAAATTAACAATTAATAGTAGAGCAGCCTGTAGGTATTGGGGGAAATCTTTGTACCCTATTTTCCAAAACTGTAGATGCCTCTTTCCACAGTGGCATCAGCCCCCAGTCCTAGCCTCTTTTGTTCATAACTAACCACCTTGGGTTCTTCCCTCGGTTTTTACGTGTAGGCCAATCTTCTTGTGCTTACATGCATCCATTTGCTTCGAACGCCGTCCTTTGCTCTGCTCGCAAGGATCTACGCATACATTACAATATCAATCCCCGTATGACCAGAACGTGGGGTCATCTTTTGTAAATATTGTACCCGTCCTGCTTCTAGTCCCGCTCTATTAATGAATGGCGTTTAGAGCACTTTTAACCAGGGAGACGAGCAATGGGGTTCCCTTGGTGGGCTGGGTGTGGGGGGAGTGGGGGGCCGTCATCTAGACGCACCTTAACTCCGAAAGTCCTAAACATTTTACTCTGTGGGGGTAGATATCCTCAATCCATAGTTCATTTTACTAGACGAGATTAAGTGTACTTGTGCAACCCCCAGTTTCATGCATTGCGTTCTTTGCTATCCTACGACTTATATCCCATAACTATCGTATCATAGGCTGGCCTAAAAATCAATGATTACCAACATCCAGGGTGTCTGCTGGAACTTCTTTCATCTTCTCACAAGGTTGTCCCTAACCCAAATGTGAAGATTTGATCACAACAGTGGAACCTGTTCGGCGGCCGGAAAACCACCCTTGAATAATCTCCCAGCTTGTTTGTCTCTAGCAAAAGGGAGAAGGCATGTGTAAGGGATATGTAGAAATGAATTTATACGCTGTGCTGAGCAAACCAATCCCTCGATATGTAGTTGCTTGCCAGGCCTGCATTGTTGCTCTATGATTTCTCCCTTCTTCTTATATAGCGGGCACTACTATAACCTCCTTCCAGTCCGTTGGGTATACTTTCCTCTTCCCAGATCTTGGGCAATCCGTTCCTGGCAGTTTCTCTGAAAAATACGTCGTGCTGCCATGCTTTAAAAAACAAATTCTTGCAGGAAGTCCATCGTTACCATGTGCCAGGCGATTTATATGCATTCTTCAGTTTGCAGAGGATGTCTTCGAGTCGTCTATATCGGGGTGAGGAATGGTTTCCAAATCATTCCTCAACATCTAATATCCAATGTGTAACTGTGGCATGCCTTCTTGGCAACTTTCTGTGCTGCTCCTTTGGGGTTTATCAGACTCCTTGAAATGCTTGCCGCCTACTTTCTTTTTTCTTGCAACCTCGTCTTTCCAGACTTAGGCATTTTTACCTTGGTCCTCTTTGAATTAAGTTTCCTTTCTCTTTTCTCGTCGATTTGATTATTTAACATTATCACGCGACCTGTAAAATTTGTGGGATTCGTTATTTCCTCTTGAGGTTTTCACATTTGTCGCTCAATTTGTTTCTTCAATGCCCTCCCTCTTTCTTACTTCACCGAACCTTGACCTCTTCGCCTACTTTCTTGGCTTCTTTATAGTACCCTGAAACTGTTTCTGGTTTTCCGCAGTTAATCCATATTAATTTTTTTTCATTGTCCGTTTTATTGATTGCCAGCCTGCACTCTTCGTCAAACCAACAGTTACGTGTAATGTTTTTTCCTTTTCATCTTTCTCTCCACATTACTTCTTTCGCAGCATGGATTCAATCTTATCTTTATTCGCCTCCATTTGTGTTCGATAGTTTCGGTATCTTCACTAACGGTATGTTCAAGACAGACCCAAGAAACGTCTCAGCAAATCTAGCACTCCCCTTCTCCCTCCCTGAGGCACAGTGTTCCACTTCTCACCAGCAACATGATCAATTTTGACTTGCTGATTGCCACCTGGAGAGTGCCAGGTCTTTCTTTGTTGCACTTCTTTATGAGGGAACATAGTGCTCATGACTGCCATGGCCTTCACGGTTGCAAAACTTACCATCCTGAGTCCATTGTCATTAGTGCCTACGATGTAAACTATGCGCTCCTATGGTTGGTCTCAGTTCCTTTTTCCTGTCCCAACTTGTGCATTAAAATCTCCTGAGAAAATTATTCTTTCATATCCATAACTTGGGACAGGTGCTATAGGCAGTTTCCAACTGTTTTCACAGAAAACGTTCACTCTTTCTTTCTCCTCTACTCATCCTTATCCTCTGTGGGAGCGTGAACACAAATATCAAACTAATCCGTCCTCACACTGGGGCCATTAATAGGATTTGCGCTCGCGCTCAAAACCCCAAAAGCCGTTTTTTTTCTTTTTGTAAATTTATTTTAAATAATAAACTAAAGAATAAAGTTGTAATAGTATTTAATATGAAAGCCATGTCTTTAATAATAATAAGTTTTAATTTAATCTTTTAATAATGTACTTATATTTATTTGATTAAACTTTCATTGAGAGAATTATTCTTATGATAAACAAAATTCTATATATTCAAAAAAATACGAACAATCCACTTCTAAATTATAAACAAAATAAAATATAAATAAAATACAAATAAAATACATATAAATAGAATAAAGGCATAAAAGTAATACAATTTAGGTAATATATACAAATAGTATAAAGATAATAAAATATTTTAGCTACACATATTTTGTTCAATATCTTCACATAACAATAACAATACAATATAATCAATGTGTATTTAAAATATACCTATATAACATTTTTATATAATTTCTGTGAATTTTTTATTTAATATTTACACAAATTTTGAAAAATAATTTTAAATTTTAATACTGATCAATCAACTAATCAATATTAGTTTTAGCTGATCCCTCCAAAAAAGTTTATTAAGACTCTAATCATAGTTATCCGAATCCGAAATATGAAGCTCCTGTAATGATGTTGAAGCTAAATGGTCCAAGTCCATTGTTAACATGTCACAAACATCGGGGTCGAATGATTTCCTCTTTAATCTTGGCATTTTTCTGAGATTGGTTATCAATGGATCGGACGATACTAACAGCCGATTAAAAACGTCCGTAATATTATCAATTCTAGATGTTTTCCGACTAAAATGTTCCCTGTAGGCCTTAAAATCTTTGTTGCGGGCCTCTTGAGCTTCTTCGCTAAGTTGCCCGATAGGTAATAGTGCATAAGAAATAATTTTCGAGCCATGTATTAAAATCTTGTGCACAGTAGGACTCATGTAGTTCCAAGGATAAAGTCGTATATATAATTTGGCTGTCTCTAAACAATACACATTAAATTTCTTTTCATTTATGTCAAAACCACTTGATATCGCTTGCAGGATCATATATAATCTGCGTATTAGTTCCTTGTCAACTCCAGATATAGCTGCGGATTCAACATAATTTTGAAAAAAAATTTCTAGCTACATTTCCATCATTACTATTTCCATAACCTGGCTTAGGTTGATCGACGATAAGCGACATTTTCTTTTTGAACTCTTCCTGAAGATTTTTTTTTTTTTTTTTTCAACAAATTTTTTGTTTTCTTTAGTGACTCGCCAAGATTTTATGGGCAATTTATACGCTAGCTGCAGTAAAAATTCAAAAAAATCTTATCCAGGAATGTAGGACTGAAATTCCAAACGACAAGAAATCGTCATTTACATTTCTCGTCAGCATTTGGTTTAGGTCATTAAAATCTTTAGATGCGGCACCACACAAAAAGCACCGGAGAGTAGATTTTGTTTCTGTTATAGCATTGCACAATTTTCCGTCGACCATCGTGAAAATAGGCTTATGTGCTACTGAATATTCCTTAGTATCGATGGTTACTTTTGTAACTTTTAAATTTTGAATTTGTTCATCTATATCTTTTTTTTTATCTTTGGCAAGATCTTCACTCTCTTTCCGATACTGGAGACTAATTGGCCTGCAATAACGAGAAGAAGACGGTCGAGGATTATTCCATACAACATTATTTAGATTACTTTGTGATTCCAATCGCAATGGAACTAGAGATGTTAGGAATATATACTTATCATCATCGAGTTCTGAAATAAATTTTTGTTTGTACTGCGTATGGCTAGAACTACCATCGAAGCCCCACTTTGAAACTAGAATTAGATTAATCGATGGGTCTAAACATTTAACTATATCTGTTTGAGTGGACAAGAGTCGACTGGCAGTGTGGTCTAAAATAGACTGTAATGATACCGTTGCTTCACTCTCTGTTATTGTAATATTTTCTGGGTAACATTTCGATTTTTCTTTTTGAATTAATCAATTTATAAGGGGGAATATCTCTTTGGCATAGCTACGGATTACGTTATATTGTTTTTTTGATAATTCTGCCTCCATTATCATGGACAGGACATCATTTAGCGGTAGATATTTTAATGGTTTAACAAAACTCTTTTCTGGGAATTTTTCTACAACCTTTTTCGGTCGCTTTTTTGACAAGACTCGCTTGGATTATTTTTACCACTCGCTCTCAATTGCATTTGTGCAGCAAAAGCTAACACATCTGCGGAGTTTTTCGTCACGCAGAGATGCGGTTTTCTTGCGCTTGGTTTGCACACTGCTTGTTTTAAAATCTATTGCCGGACGACCTCCTATTCTTTTTCGGTTGGTTGTGAATATGCAATGTCCATTCATCCATCTCTTTTCATTTTGCATAAACCTTTCTGAATGCCTATCGCATGCCATCCATTTAAACTTCAATTGATTTTTGAAGTTATTCAAAGGGTAGTTGCGTATATTGAGACCTGAAGTTTTTTGAAGAATAAACTTTCTAACTTCATTAAACTTTTCATTAAATGAATGACTTTTAGCGCGAATAAAAATTTCGCACATTTTTTTTCCCTCTTAATGGAAATTTGAGGACAAGAAGCGTCTAAAAATAAAAAATAATACTTAAACTTTTCACATTAAATTCAAAATTTTTAATATCTTAATTTTGCGCAAGGGAATTGCACTTTTGTATTCATATCTATTTTTACAAAGGTTTCTATTATCATACCACAATGGCAGTTTTGCAATTCCCTTGCGCTAAATTGAATTAATCAAATTCAAAGATTTTTTTTTAATTTAAAGATTTATTTTCAATTTCATTCTTAAGATTTTATTTATTATTATTTATATGTCATAGGTATGTAATATCCTATTTAATTCTAAGAGTTTTCCTACTAAACATTTCTCTGTAAGCCATAAAATCTTTGTTGTGGACCTTTCATTAAATTCAACTGTTCAATATCTTAATTTTGCGCAAGGGAATTGCACTTTTGGATTCACATCTATTTTCACAAAAGCTTCTATTATCATATCACAATGGCAGTTTTGCAATTCCCTTGCGCAAAATTGAATTAATCAAATTTAAGTTTTTAAAAAATTAAATTTTGAATTTCATCCATAATATTTTATTTATTAATATTTATATTACATACCTTCACTTGAACACCACATATGGTAGTATTTATTAAAATATAAAACTTTAAAAGAAAAAAAAATTAGCGTGTTGAAATGCTTCGCACTTTACAATCGACTGAATAATGCTCCCTAATAATCCGTAACATAAAACGGATTAAAACAATGAAAGTAAACTAAAAAGATCGTGTGTTGTTTACCATCTGATTTGCCATATCATGTAGATTATTTTAGCAACAAAAAATAGTAAAAATACCCAAAAAATCAAAAATTGAGTTTTGAGCGGTGTTAGTGAGGAGCTGGCCCCAGTGTGAGTCGGCCCACAAATCAACCCTCCTCCTTACTCCAGGCTTGGGACTGGCAATGGCTCTAGTATAACTATTTCCATTGGCGGAGTTGGCACTCAAGACTATACATTATAATTATTATTATAGTAAAATGTGTTATTATAAACCTTCCTAGAATTATGTTTTGTACCTATATATTGTAGGTAAAGTTTGGTACAGCTAAGTTTATAGTTTTACTATTGCAAACGCCGTTGCAGAATGGTCACACATCGGTTGATTTTTAAACTGCACTGTAATTCACTATATTTATAAACCAGCTGGAGTGCAGCAACAATCAGGGTATTGTCCTCTTCTCATCTGCTTACAAAGTGCTCTCAAATATCCTTGTATAGCTTGTCCTTTTATATAATAGTATAACCTTATACCGCCGTATGTTAGAATCATGGAGTTATAGACAAGTGGAGGGGGCTTACCTCTCTATCGCCAGGGCAGGCAGCCATTTTGGAGAGCACCGTATTATCAGTATATTAACCTCTTATCAGTTCAAATTTTGGTTTCCTTGGCTTTATACTGCTGTTATTTAATGTTAGTGATTTATTTACTTTATTGATTTACTTATTTTATTTATTACGAACCCTTTCAATTGTCCTAGCCCAATGGAATGTAAGTCGCCAGTTGGGCATAGTGGGCGTGGCCGGTTAGTGTTTTAGAGAGATAGGGAAGTATCAGGCAGGGGTTTAAAAGGGAAAGATCCCCTACGGACCAGCTATTTACATCGAGACTTATGCAGGGAAAATGTAAAGAAAATAGAACCGTAACCCATCATCTCTTTGTCGATTACAAGTCTGCCTATGATACTGTCGAGCGACCGGAGCTTTATCGATCCCTAAAAGAGATGAACGTTCCGATGAAATTGGTCAGACTGATAAAGATGACAATGGCAAACTCAAGATGTCACAAATTGTGGTGTTAGGCAGGGAGATGCTTCGGCCTGTCTTGTATTTAATTTTGCCGGTGAGAAAGCTGTGAGGAAGTCTGGGATTCAACTGCACTCAACCCTATTCAACAGCACAGTCCAGCTTCTGGGATACGCCGATGATTTCGATATAGCTGCCAGACCGGAACGTGCCCTACGAGAATCATTTCTGGCTTTGAAAAACTTTTCGAGGGATCTTGGCCCAGTTGTTAATGAGGCCAAGACAAAGTACATGCGAATTAAAGGTGCCGGACCAGGAGTTGATTATTTTGAAGCAGGAGACTATCGATTTATATAGAATTCGTCTATTGACTAAAGTTTGGTTTAGTCTTTCATTCCAGTCATTAAGAAAATGGACAATCTACAGCCGTGAAGATCAACTTAATCTTGTGAAGTTTTAAAAAACTTTTTAAATTCGTATGAATTAGTGGTGGGATACTGACCATCATGATCACCTATGATGGTGGCGCAACATCCCGTCATCAAGACTAGGCCTCCTCCAAAAGCTTCCGCCAGTTCGCTCGGTCTCTTGCCACAGCTTTCCAGTTTCGGGCTCCAAGAAGAGCCCGTGCGTCCGCAAATACCGTGCCTATCCATCGAATGCTCGGACGTCCAACCCGCCGTTTCCCGTAGAGCTCCTCTGTCAACATCATCTTCGGGATCTCGCTAGCAGCCATCCTTTCCACATATTCCGCCCATCGAAGTCGTCCGAGCCTTATGAACTTGACTATGTCAACATCGTTGGAGAGGCTCTCTAGCTCTCCATTACTCCTTCTTCTCCAGACGTTGTCCAGTCTAACTAAAAATTCGTCTGAGGATATTCCTTTCGAAGACAAGAAGCCTGGACGCATCCGCCTTGGTGAACGCCCAAGCTTCTGACCCATAAGTGACGACTGGGAAGACTAGTGTTTTATACATCTTGATTTTGGTCCTCTTGGAGCATCCTACTTCTAATATGTTTGGCAAGGCTAAAGTAGCATCGGTTGGCAGCTGCAGTCCTCTTTTTTATTTTTTGTGATATATCGTTTTGGGAGTTGATTTCTGAACCTAAATAGGTGAAGCTGGTTACCCTTTGAAATCGATAGTCTCCTGCTTCAAAATAATCAACTCCTGGTCCGGCACCTCCAATCCGCATGCACTTTTTCTTGGCCTCATTAACAACTAGGCCAAGATCCCTCGAAGAGTCTTTCAAAGCCAGAAATGATTCTCGTAGGGCACGTTCCGGTCTAGCAGCTATATCGAAATCATCGGCGTATCCCAGAAGCTGGACTGTGCTGTTGAATAGGGTTGAGTGCAGTTGAATCCCAGACTTCCTCACAGCATTCTCACCGGCAAAATTAAGTAGAAGACAGGCCAAAGCATCTCCCTGCCTAACACCACACTTTGTGACAAAGGTGTAGGAAAGATCAGCACCCAAGCGATACATCTTGAGTTTGCCTGTGTCATCTTTATCAGTCTGACCAATTTCATCGGAACGTTCATCTCTTTTAGGGATCGATAAAGCTCCGGTCGGTCGACAGTATCATAGGCAGACTTGAAATCGACAAAGAGATGATGGGTTACGATTCTATATTCTTTACATTTTTCCAGCATAAGTCGCAATGTAAATAGCTGGTCCGTAGGGGATCTTCCCCTTTTTAAACCCTGCCTGATACTTCCCTATCTCTCTAAAACATTAACCGGCCACGCCCACTATACCCAACTGGCGACTTACATTCCATTGCGCTAGGGCAATTGAAAGGGTTCGTAATAAATAAAATAAGTAAATCAATAAAGTAAATAAATCACTAACATTAAATAATAGCAGTATAAAGCCAAGGAGACCAAAACTGATAAGAGGTTAATATACTGATAATACGGTGCACTCCAAAATGGCTACCTGCCCTGGCGATAGAGAGGTAAGCCTCCTCCACTTGTCTGTAACTCCATGATTCTAACACACGGCGGTATAAGGTTATACTATTATATAAAAGGACAAGCTATACAAGGATATTTGAGAGCAGATGAGAGAGGAGGACAATACCCCGATAGTTGCTGCACTCCAGCTGGTCTCCCTTCTTGTGTATCGGGCAGATAATGCCTTTCGTCCACTCTTCAGGCATTCTTTCCACTTGCCAAATAGTAAGGATGAGATTGTGGAGATCCTTATTGAAGTCCGGTCCGCCATACCGCAGTAGCTCTGCTTGGATACCGTCCTGTACTGGTGCCTTATTATTCTTAAGTTTTGCTATGGCTGCCTCAACCTCATCCTCATCAGGTGGCACTGCATCATCCTCCGTGTCTTCTCTTCCTGTCTCTGCATCTTTCTCCTCATCTTCTTTTTAGAGGGTCTTCCTGAAGTGCGACGCCCAGTGCTCCAAGATGTAACTCTTTTCAGTTAGGAGACATCCTTCTTCGTCCTTGCATGATGTCACTCTTGCTTTAAATGCCGTCCGCCCCTCATTCACCCGTTGAAAAAAGTGTCTGCTATCCTCCTCCGATGAACTCTCTTCTCCTCTCTCCTTCTATCGCGATAACATTCCTGTTAATCAGAATTCCTGTTAAAACATTCCTGTTATACCCCTTGTATGCCGCTGCACCATCTTTCTATATGCCTCGTTTTTCTTGACTCAGTGGCAGTTAAGCACTCGTCGTCAAACCAGGGGGACCTGGTGTTGCCTGCTTGATGGCCTAATGTTTCTTCTGCCGCAGTTTTCATAGCTCGAGAAATTCCAGTCCGCTGGTCATCAGGAGTGGGAAATCCCTGCTCCTCAATTCTTCCGTAAGCTTTATTCTGAGATTCTCCTGACTCCACACACATTCACATCCTTCAGCTTGGAAACGTTGAATTTTTTCTGCAACAACCCAACCTTCTCCTTGTAATTGAAATCCTTGCATGCAGCAATTTCCCTCACGATCGGTTCCAATATTTTGATTAAATCTTTGGCTTTTTGGCTCGAAGATGGGTAAACAAAAGCGAATCTGGTAAAATGGTCTGTCAATAAGTGCAAATATCGCTTCGGAGAACGGTTTCCTGCGAATCTGCCAATTTTGTCAAGCGACATTATTTCAAAGGGTTCTTTTGCTGGTTTTAGTTGAGACAAAAGCCCAATTTCTCTACATCTTCACGATTTATTCTCCTTACAAATGACACAATATTGCAGAATTCCCTTATAAGTGCATCCATTCTTTTGAAATAATAAAGAGGTCGGAGTTTAGCAGCTATGTGTCCAACACCAATGTGACCCATAATAGGCGTGAATTTTTGTTATTAATTTTAGGCCAAACTCTTTTGAAATGAAAATTCTTTGTCTATTTCGAAGTTTGATGTAAATAATTTTACCTTTTTTAAACGTATTTTTTTTCATTATCGAGTTCTTCTTTATTCCTATTTTGATCTTGAAGTATATTTTCCACAGAAACTAAATTCACCACCTAGAGAACATCATCTTTATTTTCAAAATCTTCCAAAACAAGATTTCTAGAAAGTGCATCTGCTTCCATGTTTTCTTTTCCCGGTGAATATTTGATTACAAAATCATATTGTGAAAGATAATAAACTAGATCGCCTGGTTCTTCATCTGTCCTTGATTTTATTTTAAGGTTTTCTAAGGGCTTATGGTCGGATATAACCACGAATTTGTGACGGAGTAGCCAATGTTGCCAATACCGTAGTGCCTCCTTGATGGCCAAGCATTCGAGGTATACTGCTTTTTTGTTTCTTTGAGTAGGCATCAGCTTTTTCGAAAAAAAAAAAACCTACTGGATGTAGTTCACCAGTTATTGAGATACAGAAGTGGATAACAGTAAAGGGAATTAAGGGAGGGTTTCGATCCAATTAGCATTCCCTTAGTTTTGTCTGGGTTTATTCGTAACTTATTCTCCACTGCCCATTGGTTAGTCCTATAAATGTCACCTTGAATCTTACGAGTTGCCTCAAAAATCTCAGAAGGATGAAACGATAAGTAGATTTGAAAGTCATCAGCATATAAATGATATTGGGAATTATTAATAACTGTTTGGGAACGGAGAGATAAGAAGGACTGGAACCAGCCAAGAGCACTATTGGAAAGGGAGAGTTTTTGTAATTTAGTCAGAAGAATTTTATGATCCATGGAATCAAACGCCTTGAAGAAATTGAAGAGAATTAGGATAGTAATTTTCTGTTTGTCAATTGAGGAATAAATGTCTTGGGTAATTTTTAAAAGAGCGGATTGTGTAGAATAACCTGAACGGAAGCCTGATTGAAGAGGAGTTAAGAGATCTTTATTTTCAAGGAATGTAGCAAGTTGAGAATGGACTATTCTTTCTAGTGGCTTAGATATGTTTGATAGGATGGCAATAGGCCTAAAATGGGATACTGTGGTAGGTGCAGGAACTTTATTCAATGGACGAACTAGGACCTTTTTCCATGCTGTGGGAAAGGAAGAGATTTGTACGGAGAAGTTATAAATATGTATGAGATGACAGGAAAAGTGAGTTTGATAATTTTTACTAGGATTTGATCGGCACCGAAATCATTTGTCCGGGATTTAAAAACAGAAGCTATTATATTATCAGGGGAAATATAAAGAAAGTAAAAGTTATCTGGATTAAATGGAAATTGAGGAATGGAATAGGAAAAAGTATTGATTGGAGGCTCATTGTGAGAGGAATATACAAAAAAGGAATTGAGTTCGTCAGGAGTCACAGGATAATATGTACTGGATGAGTAACTAGTCTGGAGTATCGGATAGGATATTACGAAAATACTGCGCATTGGCACGTCGCATGGTAGACTAGGTGGGGTTTCGAAGAGATTTGAACGTGGAGTAATCATTAGGAAATCTGGAACGCCAGAAGCGTCTTCTAGCTGCATCTCTTCTTTTAATCAGATCTCGAATTTCTTGATTAATCCAAGGAGCAGGTAAACGTCGGAAGGTAGAGGTTTTGAGTGGTGCTAGATGATTAAGACATGGCTGTAGATTAGATGAAAGACATTCCACCATTCCATCAATAGAGCGGGAGGAATAGATTGGTTCAATGGAAAGGGATAATGAGTCTAGTAGAGGGTTTATATTTTCAGGAGTTAAGGAACTATGATTGCGCTAGGAAATTTTTTTATTGAGGATCATAGGTGTGGAAATATTGTAGGAGATTTGGATAATATCGTGACAAGAGAGAAAGGATATTGGATTTTGAGAAAAGGAAAGTAAATTTTGAGGAAAATCAACTATAAATAAATCAAGTAAAGTGTCTGAAAACTGAGTATGGTGAGTAGGTTCAAAAGGTACGAAGAATAGATTAAGAGAATAAGCTAGGTCTATCAAATAAGATTTATCAGGAGAAACGGAAAGGAGATTTGTGATAAAATCACGGGCTATTATTATGTTATTGTAAGCGGGAACATAAGTAAAAAGTGAGGATTCGAAGGTTGAGTCAAATTTGACTTAAGTAGGAGGGTACACTATGACATAGAGGAGGGTAAACAAGTGAGAAGAAATTTCTGTGAAAAGATATTCTAGGTGAGGTGTATCAGTTGACGGAGATTTGAAAATGATTTTAACCCCCTGTCATGAACGACTGAATGACTGTCATGAATGAACAAACCAACGCCACCACCAGTCCGTACCGCCCGATCATGACGAATGAGGATAAAATTAGGAATGGATACCGATGAGGAGGGAATACATGGTTTGAGCCAGGTTTCCGTGACAGCTGCAATAAGGTAAAAATTGTGAAGGAAATAATCATAAAATTCATCGAAATGTGCAGAAAGGGATTGGGAGTTTACATGACAGGACAAGAGGGTGTTATTCATATTGATTGAATAAAGGATAAGCTACAGAGGAAAATGGGAGCCAAGGGGATATTTGGAGAGGAAAAGCAAGGTACAATTGCTAAAAAGTAATTTACATTGTATGTGCTATCAAAACAAGGAAATAAATAAAATAAATGAACTAGTAATCTTTGATAGAAAATCTAAAATACAGAACAAAAACTAACTTTATTGCTTTCCAATCCTCTTTATATACAATCGGTGGTTGTTTGGGATTAAGATTGGGGATTAAGCTTTTTGTTCTGAAGTTGTATGCGTTATTTAGCTCCCTAATTTTCCTTTTTTTTGGACTTTTCTTCTGGAAGAACGTAAATGGTGCCGAAACCCGGGACGACTTGAGCATATTCTTCTGGTGAGTTTTTTTAAATTTTTCTCGCAGGAAATCTTTCATAACCTTCATTATCATCTCGTTTTGCTGTATTTTCCTGTTCTTTCGTGTTCATTGGACTAAAATTTTGAAGAGTAGGGAATGGAAAGTAAGAACATTTTGAAACCTGCTACATTCGAAATTCAGCCAGAGTTGCAAGCGCTACCACCTGAGACCTTAGCGACAGCCCACGCGAACATGACAGCAGCGCAGGCGAATGCCCTGGAGTTGTTGAAACTCAAAACAGCTATGTCGCAGGACTTAAGGAGGGCGATTTCGGACATAGAAAAGTATGGAGGAGAAATTGGGGAGCTTAATCATTTACTCAAGGGAGGCGATAGGGTAATGGCTCGAATAGAAGCCAAGATAGCCGAAAACCTTTTGGACCCGATAGACGCATGTTCACTGAGAGCAGCTTTAGTATTGCAATGTATTATGGGTACTCGGAGTAATGTTTTGTTAATAATTAATAATAAGGCGGTGTGATCAAAAAGGGCCGGCATTCCTTTGAAGTCGGGAGTAGGATTGTTAAGCCATAAAACCCTTCAAATGGGTCCTGAAAACGAAGAGGAGAGAGTTTGGTGGAAGAGTTTGATCGACGGAGAGTGGACGAAGAGATAAGAGACGGTTTGAAGTGAGATGTGTGCTGACCTTATAATATAGTAATTGTATACTCATTCTATAGTTCCATCCATATGTATATATATGTATATATATATATATATATATATATATATATATATATATATATATATATATATATATATATATATATATATATATAAGTTAGCTGAGTGTAAGACATAAATAATAACTTATAGGATAAGAACCTTAGTAGGATAAGTAATACCATCTCTGTAAACAAACCTAATGTATATATATCTGTTCAGAGGCTATAATAAAGTTAGTTATTGTTCTATACTTGTGCCGTTCACTCTGTCACCTCAAACCCCCACCTTTTTTTAGTGTTAGCGTTCAGTCTAATCATAACTGGTGCCGAAACCCGGGAGAATTTCTGAAATTTGTTACTTCAAGTTTTCAAGTAACCGACTTACGGGTAACTCAAAAATACGATGGTGGACACGGGACGAGAGAGCTAAATTCGAGTACCAGCTGGCCCAGGCGGCGGGTAGAAAGGGCAAAACTAGAAACACAACTGTCGAAGGCTTCCGAGTTACAGCAGTTGGAGCTCGTGAAGATAAGGACACAGAACTCGGCATTTATACACGAGGTAATTAGTCAATTAGAACCTTTTTCAGGTGTGATAGGGGATCTTGAGCATTTCATTAAAGGAGGCGACCAGATCCAGAGTTTAATAATGTCCCGCAAGGAAAATGGTACGCTGTTAGACTCCGACGTAAAACTCCTGGAAGCTTCTCTGGTTGGCCGCATTTCACGGCGAGTATTAAATGCCATTCAAGGAGATCTGACGCATCCCTGGGATACTCTGAAGGTGAGGCTAAAAAATTATACGGCGGGGGAAGATGGACCCCGGAAGAAGATGTCTTTTATCTGCTCAAAGAGCGAAGGATTCACGGCCAATCAGAAGGAGAATTCGCGGAGAAACTAATGGTCCTGTATAACAGACTGACGGAGAAGATGGTTGAGTCGTTTGGCCAAGCAGAAGGAGCTCATAAATTAGAATTTCTGCGAGGGGTCCTAAAAGTGCAATTGAATCACTACATAGACCGCCCAGGTTCGCTTCCGAGAGACCGTGACTTCGTCGAGTGTGCCCATGACCTCATCGATGCGAAGGAACGAAACATAACCCGCCTCGGCAAACCGGAAGCAGATTGGATAGAAGTCAAATCATCAAGGAGGAGACACAGGAGCCCACCACGAGTAACTTCTAATAATCGCAGCTTCGGAAAACGACCAAGTAGAAACTCTGACGATAGCAGGCGGAGACCAGAGCGGCGGTGCTACGAATGCAACCGAACAGGACACGTCGCTGCCCAATGCAATCTCACAAGATGCTTCGAATGCGACAAGCGAGGACACATAGCGAGAGAATGTCCAAGGCGCCGAAATCAACCACTTAGGAACGGGCAAAGGGACGAACCGATGGAGGTGAACAACCAGGACTGGACCGGTAGACAACCTGGCAGGAGGAGCAGCAGGCACTATACCAGCGGGGAATCTTCGGAAGAGGAGAGCGTCCGTTCTGAGCGTAGCGGCCCGACTACGAGGAGACACGAGGTGAGTGGTGGGAATACCTGGAGGGGTGGTCCTGCCGGGGCCGAGGTAACACCGGGGCGTTCACGTGCGGATTGAGGGTACGGTAAGGGGCGGGGTGACCGAGCGGGGGATTATTAATCAATAACGGTGTGAAGAGGGGAAGGCAAGCTCGGTTGCCCGTGGCGAGATTAGAGGAATCGGGGGTGAAGTTCTTAATAGACACGGGTAGCACAAACTCGCTAATAAGTAGAGGAGGGGCGGAGAAACTAGGTATCTGGGGCGAGCATAAACCATGTGAATGTGCAGTATCGACGGTTAGCGGTAAATGTCAGACTCTAGGGGAAACATTTTTGAACCTCCGCGAACTAACGGGGCGAGATTTGCGGATAAAAATCCATGTAATAGAGAAGTTGACGGCCGGATATGATTTAATCGTGGGCTGCGATATATTACAGCGAGTTGGCATGAGAATGAAAATCAACCGGAAAAATTGGCGTTGTGGGATGGGGAAACGTATATATAAGGCTACAACGGTGAGTAAAAACGGAGCGGGTATTAACATTGGGGTAGTCGAATGTAGAAAAGAAACAGTAGTAGGGTTAGTGGAACAATATGACGGACTATTTTATAAGGAAAATGAGGTTCTACCGACTACGGGAAGAACAGTACATAGAATAAACTTAAAAGGCGAAACTCCCATTTATGTTAAAGATAGGAGATACCCGCAAGCCATGAGGGATATCATCAGAGAGCAATTAGGGGATCTTCTCAAACAAGGTATTATCAGACCCAGTAATTCCCCATTCAATAGCCCATTATGGGTGGTCGAGAAAAAACAGGGACAGGGCGCGAAGCAATATCGGGTAGTGGTTGACTATCGCAAGCTTAACGAAGCAACAAAGGACGAGCGGTACCCACTTCCCAGGGTCGAGGACATACTAGATCGCCTCGCGGGAGCAACTGTCTTTAGTACTCTTGATCTGAAGAGCGGTTATCATCAGGTTAGAATGGCCGAAGAGGATATTGGGAAGACCGCGTTTTCATGGGAAAGGGGGCATTTCGAGTTCGTTCGAATGCCTTTCGGTCTAAAAGGGGCTCCATTAACGTTCCAACGCCTTATGGATGAACTGCAACGCGGACTTGGCGAGGAATTTTCACAAGTATACATGGACGATTTAATAGTTTTTAGTAAGAACGAGGACGATCATATCCAACATTTGAGACGGGTCCTGAACAGGATACGTGAATTCGGACTTAAATTATCTAGGGAGAAGTCAAAGTTCGGGCTGCGGGAAATTCGGTTTTTGGGTCATATAGTATCACGGGAAGGCGTGCGACCTGATACGGAGCGTGTAAAAGCCATCCAAGAAGCCCCGATGCCTAAAAACGCACGTGGAATTAGAAGATTTCTGGGCATGGTGAATTATTACCGGAAATTCATTCCTCATATAGCGGAAATGACGCACCCCTCTAACCGAAATATGAAAAAAGGGAAAACGGTTCGAACTAGGACCCGATCAACTGTCGAGTATTAGGAAATGTCGAGAGGTTTTGACCACCCACCCAGCCACTCCTAGCGTTCCCTGATTTTCGTAAAACATTCAGGGTAACAACAGATGCAAGCGAGGTAGCTATTGGGGCTGTTCTGTCTCAAAACTTCGAAGAAGGCGAAAAGCCAATAGCATACGCGGGAAGGAAGCTAAACGACGCTGAACGGAGGTACAGCGCGATTGAAAGGGAACTCTTAGCGGTAGTCTGGGCAGTCGAGTATTTTCGCCCGTACATCTACGGCAGGAGATTCGAACTGTTTACGGATCATAAACCGTTGACACATCTGGGAACATTAAAAGAATCATCCGCGAGAGTGTCACGATGGAAGGAGCGGCTTGCAGCCTATAATTTCCAAACGATTCACAAAAAAGGGGTCGAAAACGCGGTCGCCGATTGGTTATCTAGGGATCTGGTTGTGAACGCGACCGAGGAAGAGACAACACCCGCGGAACCTTTCGCGTTGAGATATTTAAGAGAGTGGGCCGAGAGCGGACCCGACATCCCCCTAGTTAATAGCGAATCAGAGGGCAACACGACTCCGTCAGAACGACCCTCGGAACTGCCCGAGATTGACGAAATTATTAACGATAAAAAATTACAAATTATTTTTAGATCTAAGCGGTAAAAGAGGAGACGTAAAAGAGGTAAACGAGGAAGAACTTGAGAGAATTTTCGCAGAATTTAGCCACCCCACAAGAAGCTGTCACGTGTATGTTGGGAATAGGATACTAGCCGACAAAGTAAAGAGGCTTTATAGACAGGAAAAAATTGGGATGGGTTATCCCCTGACTCGGTGTTTGCGTCAGGTAGAGACTATCACAGACCCAGCGGCACAACAAACAATCGTATCCGAACACCATACAGGTAAGACAAACCACAGGGGAATTGAGGAGACCTTGCGCGCGATCAAATCTCTTTATTATTGGAAAGCTATGGGCCGTACGGTGCGCGATTGTATCACTAATTGCGAAGTTTGTCAACAAGCGAAGTATGACCGCCAACCTTTGGTAGCAACACAAACTTCTACACCAACCGCGACGGAGCCCTTGCGGACCGTGCAAATTGACATATATTCCAACGAAGGGCAATCATGGCTGACAGCGGTAGATGGTTTTAGCAAACTCGCGATGGCCCATCCTATCGAAGCGAAGACACCCGGGGCGGTATGGGAAGGCGTTCTGCAGTGGTGCGCCACATATGGAGTACCGGATGAAATCATTTCAGATTGTGGGCGCGAATTTGATAACGCCTTGATCCGCGAAGAGAGTAAACTACTGGGTTTTACTTGGCGATTAAACACCCCTCCTCACATCAAGGGTAGGGGTGCTGTGGAACGCCTGCACAACACGTTGGGGGAACATCTTCGGTTACTCAAGATAGGTCGTAACCTTACCACATACGACGCTATGCCGCGAGCGATAATTGCATACAACAATACCATTCACGCCGCAACTGGGCTATCTCCCGTGGAAATAGTTTTTGGGCAGAGACGAAGGGACAGAGGGGACCTCATCACAGCTAACAATAGTAGATTAAGAGCGGATTTATACCACGAGAGATCGCAACGGCAACAGACGTGGTCGAAGATCCGGGAAAAGCTAATCCGGGAGAAGCAAACTCGGGTGAACAGGGCAAATCTTCGGTCTCGAGTTTATAAGAAAGGACCGCTTTCGCTAGGAACCATCGTCTATAGGCGATTAAGAACAGCGAGAAATAAAACGGCCGCCAGGTATGAGGGTCCTTATAGAGTCACCACAATT
This sequence comes from Euschistus heros, assembly GCA_003667255.2. Lineage (NCBI taxonomy): Eukaryota > Metazoa > Arthropoda > Insecta > Hemiptera > Pentatomidae > Euschistus > Euschistus heros. The sequence goes on from RCWM02001012.1 coordinate 18,793, forward strand.
CGGGAACATAACTTGTTTACTATTAGAGATGTAAATTATCCATTCCGTTCCCGCACGGTCCATCTAGAGGAACTCCGGGTACCCCATAGAGTGTCAGAACTCGAGCAGGGTGGTAGCGCTCAGAATGATACGTAGTATCAGTCCAGAAATTATTTTTGTTTTGTTTTCTTACAGGTTTAAATATTAATTATGTTAGTAATTTTTTTTTTTATGTATGCATTACATGTATTTTTTTAAATCTTTTCCATTTTGTATATAATATTATCGTTAGGTTAAGTAACTATATGTATTTCTTTTCTTTATTGTTGGCATTAGGATAAGAAGTGTCAGGTGTTTTAGTTATAGAATGTGCGAAGTGATCATTTAAGTTATATGTTATCTTATGTTTATTTTATTTTATTATAGTTCCTCTTTATAAAGGAACTGGAGGGAGGGAGTTAGCTGAGTGTAAGACATAAATAATAACTTATAGGATAAGAACCTTAGTAGGATAAGTAATACCATCTCTGTAAACAAACCTAATGTATATATATCTGTTCAGAGGCTATAATAAAGTTAGTTATTGTTCTATACTTGTGCCGTTCACTCTGTCACCTCAAACCCCACCTTTTTTTAGTGTTAGCGTTCAGTCTAATCATAACTTATATATACATATATATAGTTATGAGTACCTCTATGGACTTAGCAATATAAATAAAGTGTATGATATCCCACTCCCAGATATCCTATAAAAGGCCACCTCCACCTGGGCTCGGTGACACTCTGATATAGTCACTCGTAGGACTCACAGATGTTCAACAAGAAGTTTTTTGTATTAAGTTTTAAATTGTGTTTTTTCTTGATATAATGTATGTACTTCTCAATAAAATCTCTTTTTAAAAACTCAGTCCCGCGAACCTTTTATTTAGCTATATATATATATAATCGTTTTAATAAATAAAGTAAGTTAATATTCATGATAATTATTCTCTTTCCTAAATGCCACTAAAGTAATGCTGAATTGATTTGCACGTATTAAATTAGAATCCAATAAAGGTAATCAATAAAATAATAATAAATGGGGTTCTATTCAGATAGTAACACAGTATTTCCCATAAACCCCAAGAGCAACATAGCCGTATGTAGAGTCAAGCGGGGCATACTAAACCTGATTCAAGTAGATGAAGATACTCCATGGTCGGTGGTGAAGGACCGGCTGAAGAAAGTTTTCGGAGGCGGCCGGTGGACACCAGAAGAAGACATTTTCCGGATGTTTAGGGAAATGAGGAGACCTCATCAATCTAGTGGTCAATATGCAGGAGCATTATTAGCCCACTATAACAAGATTACCGAAAAGATGAGGGAGACAGCGGAAGTGGCAGAAGTAGATGCACGGATGGCCTTTTTACCAACGATTCTTAAAGTCCGGCTGGCGAAGGAGACAGGGAAAAAGGAAGGACTTCCGAGAGATAAGACTTTCGTGGAATGTGCGAGAGAAATGGTGGACTCCAGCGCTAGAGATGAGGAAGTTTGAAAGGAGGACGGGTGGAGCAGGGTCACCTACAAACGGACTGACGGAGGTAGAAGCTCGCAGCCTCGAGGAGACCTCTGGAGAAGGAGGGACACGGATTTCGGAGGTCGAGAACGTCCAATGATGCAGGAAAGGAGGCCAGGAGTGGATAAGAAGGCTTGGAGGAAGAAGGAGAGGAAGTGCCACGGGTGCGGTCACTTGGTAGCGCAGTGCCCCCGCACGCGGTGTTTTAAATGTGGCACTGAAGGACACATTGCGAGGCAGTGTCCATACATGAGTAAACGTAGGGGAACGAACCAAGGTGAGCCGATGGAAGTGAACGCACAACGTATGTGAAGGAGGAGCAGGCAGCCGTCGGATTTAACAAGGTCATCAGGAACCTCTAAGTCAGAGGAAGAGGAAGGAGAACCTGAGGAAAGTGAATGGGCGGAGGGAAGGAGCAGCCGGAGGAGCGAGGAGCGTCGAGCGGCAGCGGAGAGGAGATCGCGAGATGAGGAATGAGGAGGGTGTAAGAAGAGGGGCAATCATGGAGTGATAAGTAGTGTGGAGTGTGGGAATGAGAGGTCGCCTATAATTAAAGTAGCGAATAAGGTGAGGTGTTTGGTTGATACGGGTAGCACTAATACAATTATGAGTCGAGACGCGGTAAAAGCGCTATGTAAACGAGAAAGGATACCCCGTATACGAGCATGTGGGTGTAAGTTGGTTACGTTGAGTGGCCCCTGTAAAGTGGAGGGGGAGGCGGAGATCGCGTTAGATGGATGGGGAAAGAACGGGGAGAACTTAAAGGTACATGTGGTGGATAACATGCCTCGAGAATATGGGGGGATTATCGGTTGTGATCTCTTGGGGAAGGTCGGGACACGGATAAAGAGTAGTGGCGAACACTGGGCAGTTCGAATCGGTCAGAGAAAATTCAGGTGTTACAGGGAACGAAAAGGGAATCATGCTATCGTGGGAGCAATTAACCGGAAGGGAGATTGGTGACAGAGGACTGTACATGAGATTCCTTTGAAGCAAGAGAGGGTTATTTATGTAAAGGAAAGAAGATATCCCCAGGCATTACGTCAACACATTAGGGAGGAATTAGAGAGTCTGAAAAGGCAAGGGATAATCGTAAATAGTACTTCTCCGTATAATAGCCCCCTATGGGCAGTTAAGAAAAAGAGTGAGGAGGGAGCAACGAGAGAGAAGTATAGGGTCGCTGTGGATTTTCGTAAATTAAACGAGAACACGGTGGACGAAAGGTATCCGATACCCCGGCTCGAGGACATATTGGACCGGTTGGGAGGGGCGACAGTGTTCACGACATTGGACCTGAAGGCTGGGTATCACCAGATCCGGATGCACCCCAAGGACCAACACAAAAACGCGTTCACTTTTGAAAGGGTCCATTACGAGTTTACGCGAATGCCCATCGGCTTGAAGAATGCCCCTATAACATTCCAGAGACTGATGGACGAATTCCTACGAGGACTGGACGAAGTGACATGTCAGGTATACATGGACGACTTACTGATATTTAGTAAAGACGAGACTGGACATGTACAAGACCTAAGACGCGTATTCCAGCGACTGAGACAATTCGGTTTAAAGTTGTCGGGAGAGAAATCGATCCTAGGGCAGAATGAGATTAACTTCCTGGGGCACACTATTTCGAAAGAGGGGGCAAAACTGGACATACGGAAGGTGGAGGCTATCAGGAGGATGGCTATCCCGACAGACGTAAGGGGAGTGCGGGGACTGCTGGGAACCCTTAATTATTACAGGCGGTTCATCCCAGAGATGGCAAGATATTTGGTGCCACTAAACGATTTGTTGAAGAAAGGGCGAAGGATAGTGGTTACTCCGGAGATGGAAGGAAATATCCGAGCATGCATGGAGAAACTCCAGCAAGAACCGGTTCTCGCGTTCCCTGACTTCAACAAGACATTCACCATAACCACCGATGCCAGCGAGTATGCACTGTGGTCTGTGTTGTCTCAAGAAGGCGAAAAAGGAGACCAACCCGTAGCATATGCCAGTAGGCGTCTCACGGAGACAGAAACCCGATACAGCACGCTGGACAAGAATTGTTAGGAATTGTATGGGCGATAGAGCATTTCAGGCCGTATGTATTCGGACGGAAATTTAGGGTGCAGACGGACCATTGTCCCTTAATGTGGGTGGGGAAACTAAAAGAGTCATCAGCGCGTATAACTCGTTGGAAAGAGTTCCTCAACCAATATAACATAGAAGTAATCTACAAGCCAGGGAGGGAAAATGTTGTGGCCGACTGGCTATCGCGAGCTTTGCAAGTTAACGAAGGTTCTCGATAGAGCGAGAGTCAGGGGAGTATTCGGGCGGAATACAACGGTTCATACGGGAGTGGAAACCAGAGGGAGAAGGGGAACCCGAATCGGAAGATGTGGAGGATGGAAGGGAAATGTCCAGGAAGGAGAGTTCGGAAGGCGAGGTGACGGTGGAAATTGAGGAGGAGGAAATAATAAACGACAAGGATAGACAGATAATATGGAAGACGAAGACAACGGGACTGACTAGGGAAATACTATACTGACTAGGGGGAATACGCGACATATGGGAAACACCACATTACCACTATATGGTCTCAACCGGGAGTAGGAGAGGAGGTTATTAGTAAGGTATTAAAGGAGTAGTCTCGGCCTGGGAAAATTTTTTATTTATACGTGGGGAATGCGGTAGTGTGGGAAAAAATAAAGAGTTTATGGCGGACGGAATAGATTGGGTTGGACCGGACGTTCATTAGGTGTAAATTTCAGGTGGAGACGGTGAGAGAGGTGGACCGGCAGAAAGAAGTCAATCGCGTACCACCAAGGGAAAACAAATCATAGAGGGGAGCAGGAAACGTTATAGGCATTAAAGAGGAAGTATTTTTGGTTACAAATGAAGAAAACAATAGAGGAAGTAATAGGAGCATGTAAGATCTGCAACACCACTAAATATGACCGACATCCGCCAACCGGGAAGCAGGAAGAGACGTTGACACCAACAGCACCACTGACGGTTGACACATTTACATGGAAGGGGTTGAAATGGCTTACTATCATAGACATTTTTAGTAAGATTGCAATGGCATACCCGATTGATGATAGGTCAGCAGAGTCAGTACTTATGACCCTCCGAATTTGATTCCAGTTCTACGGGGTACCGGAGAGAATAACGTCAGATGGGGGGCGGGAATTTGATAATACTCGTCTAAGGTCGGAAATGCGAGGATTAGGCGTAGAGTGACACTTAAATACTCCAGGACATCCGAAAGGCCGAGGGGCGGTCGAAAGATTGCATAGTACGCTGGGTGATCACCTTCGCGTCTTCTACGCAGAAAAGGGGTTGAAAGCGGATACGGCAATGCCAAAGGCGATAGTAGCATACAAACACTAAATTCATTCGTCGACGGGATTTTCACAATTTGAAATGTTATTCGACTCCGCGAGCGCAAGAAGGATAGCCGGGGTGCAATAATGGATGAGGAGTTTGCGGCGACTTTGGTGGCAAATAGAGTGACGCTCGGGGAAAGATGGGAAAAGACGCGGAAGAAGATCGTGGAGGAAAAAAGCAGGAGAGTAAACCGCGAGAATCTCAAGAGTCGGAATGGTATGGAAAAAATAGAAATAGGTTCTATTGTGTATCGAAAGGTGTAGTCGCATCGGACTAAAGAAGAATACGGTATGACGGACCCTTCAAGGTTATTGCGATTAGGGAACATAATGTCGTCACTATCTAAAGTATTCAAGATCCCAGGAAAAGAAGGACGGTTCATTTGGGACAACTGAAGATCCCTTTAAATTAGCGTTTTTTCTCGTGTTTCACGTTTTTCTCGTTCTTCTTGTTTATCTCGTTCTTCTCGTATTTTCACGTTTTTCGTTTATTTCGTAGTTTGGTCGTTTCTCGTTGATTTTCGTTATTTTTCGTATTACATTTTTCGAGTTTGTTGGGATCATTCGTTTTGTTCGTTTTTCATATTCTTCTTTACCCGTTTGCGTTAAAAGGATTACGAGGGGTATCCTCTTTTCTAGGCAAAATGACTTATGTAAATAGCTAGGTGAAGTGCAAAAGTTTTTCTGTTTAATCTGTTAGTGTAGTGAGGTCTATATAATATGTATCAAAATATTTTGGAAAGTATGAATTAAGTACAGAAGTGTTTTTTATTTTTATTTTGTTTATGTAACATTGATTTTTGAATTTGGTTGGTTGTTTGGCTAAAAGAAAAGGTTTTAAATAATAACGCAATAACTAGTAGTTGAAATAATACTGACTTTATTTTGCCTCAATACTGCTTATCTACTCTTTGTTGTTAGAGCTTGTTGTTAGATAGGATTAAGTTACAATATTATGTAGGCCCGTCACTTAACTCCCCCCCTCCAGTTTCCTTACACTATCGGAAACTTAAACACTCAAGACCAACAGAAGTATTAGAAGTCAATCCTGTACAATACTAACACTCATATAAAAAATATTTAATACAACCATAATATACATATATACAGAAAAACCAACTGAAAATTACAACCTAGTCATTACACTTCAGATTTTAAATGACAAACTAAATCTTTAGCACTGCTGATCATACATTCACTATAACCAGATTTCCTCCGACACTGCACATGACACAAATACATAGGAACCGAAACTATAATAATAACAAAAACAAAATATACTCTCTGAAAAATGCAAAGGATAATAAAAAAAAAAAATGAAAATACATAACAATAAATCAAAGTTATATCAATTAATCTCTTCCATACGGGTTGGGGATGGCACTCCAGAGCCTGAGGCTCTCCCTGACTCGAACAATGGGATCTTTAATTTTTCTATATGGACAGTCCTCCTGTTTCTAGGGTCCCTCACGCTTTCAATGGTAACAATGTTGTGCTCCCTGATGACCACAACCCGGAATGGACCCTCGTACCGTCACAGCTCCTTCCCTCTATTCGACTCTACTTTCCGGGAAACGATCATGCCGATCTTTACTTCCTCATGGCGATTGCGAAGCTTTGCATTCTCCCGCACTACCCTGGTTCTTTTTTCTTTCGTTATCCAGGGGCGTGCTTTTTCCCATATCCGCTTTACTTCCACCTGATTACTTACAATGTGATCCGCAATTTCCTCATCCCCTACTATAATCTCTGCTCGGTCCTCGTATCCCAAATAACACCTCGAACGGTGAGAATCCTGTTACTGAGTGGATCGAGTGATTGTAGGCCATTACCGCTCGACGCATTGCCACATCAGGTTCGAGATCCTGATCTAACTGATAAACCCGGAGATGGTCACTAAGGGTACCGTGCAAACGCTCAACCCCTCCTCTGCCCTTAGGGTGTCCTAGCGTATTGAAATGCCATGCAACCTCTAACCTCTTTATCTCCTCGTTAACCACGGCATTCTCGAATTCCATTCCTCGGTCTGATGTGATTCTCTCCGGTACGCCATAGAATGAGAACCACGTCCGTAACGCTTCCACGATTGTTTCAGACGTTTTCGCCGATATCTGATGCGCCATGGCCACTGAACACGTCCAGTACAGTCACCCACTTAAAACCCCTCCAGGCAAACGTATCGACTTGTAGATCACGAAGAGGCCCCTCACCTGTAGGGGTCTCCTCCTGGGTCACTCTAGGAGGGTGTCGATCATACTTTGTTGCCAAACACACCTCACATGATCCGACCACGTCTTTTTTTGTGCGCTTCATTCCGGGCCAGAAATATTTTCTGCGTAGTGCCTGAAAAGTTTCATTCACCCCTCGATGATTCGTTTTTCCTTGGTGGTATGAAAGGGTCAACTCGGCTTGGCGTTCCACTTCCCAGTCCGACTCCACAATCAACGAGCAACGAATAAAATTCCTGTCCATGATTAGTTCGGATTTCCAGACTCGCTTTATCTTCTCCCAGATAGTAGCGTTACCCACATAGAGATGATGGGTTTTTTTCCCGGTTCCGACACGTCCATTAACGCTTTGCAAATTACATCTGACCGAATTCCGGCTGCGATGAAATGACCATTATCTTTGAACCCCAATAACTGAGATGTGAGACCAACATTATCCCTGACGTCTTGGTTTTCCATATTACCTGTCTACTCTTGTCATTCACTATCTCCTCTACTACCTTCATCTCCGGCGACCTTTCACCCAGGGAACTTCCCTCCTCTGAAGACCCTCCATCGCTATCTGTGTCCGTTACCCCGCCTCTTTCCCCATCTGGCGACCATTCCTGGAGAAATTGTCCAATATTCCGAGAGGGTCCCGCCATATCGTCTTCGATTGCGTTCACGGTGATAGCCCTTGATAGCCAATCGGCAACTACGTTCTCCTTACCGGGTTTGTATACAATATCTATCGAATATTGGCTTAGTAGCTCTTTCCATCTTGAAACCCTTGCCGACGATTCTTTCATCTTTCCCACCCACTGGAGTGGTCTATGGTCCGTCTGCACCCTAAACCACCTACCAAACAGATAAGGCCGAAAGTGATCTATCGCCCAAACTATCCCCAACAGTTCACGCTCTAGAGCACTATATCGCGCTTCTGCCTCCGTAAGTCGCCTACTTGCATACGTTACTGGGCGATCTCCTCCCGATCCCTCTTGGGACAGAACCGCACCCACCGCGTATTCGCTGGCATCCGTTGTAACTGTGAAAGGACGCGTGAAGTCCGGGAATGCAAGTATGGGTTCCTCCTTTAATTGTGCCATGCACCGCCGAATATTGTCCTCCATGATCGGAGTAACAACTATTTTAGCACCCTTTTTCAACAGGTTGTTGATGGGAACCAAATATTTGGCCATGTCCGATACAAACCTCCGGTAATAATTTAAAGCCCCCAATAGTCTTCGAATCCCTTTTACATCCCGGGGTATTTCCATCCTCGTGATCGCGCTTACTTTACTGGAATCCGGTCTAACTCCCTCCTTAGAAACCGTGTGGCCCAAAAAATTAATTTCTAATTTCCCCAGAACAGATTTCTCCGGTGAAAACCTCAAACCGAATTCCCTCACGCGCTCGAATACCTGTCGGAGATGTTGGATATGCTCCGTTTTCGATTTACTAAAGACGAGCAGGTCGTCCATATAAATCTGACAAATCCCTTCTTCAATACCCCGTAGGAACTCATCCATAAGGCGCTGAAATGTAAGGTGTGCATTCTTCAACCCGAACGGCATCCTGGTGAATTGAAAATGTCCCCTCTCAAACGTGAAGGCTGTCTTCGCTTGATCCCTGGGATGGATTTTGATTTAATGGTATCCGGCTTTAAGATCCAGCGTACTAAAAATCACAGCCCCGCTTAACCTGTCGATAATATCATCAAACCGAGAGATAGGATATACTTCATCCACGGTGTTCTCATTAAGCTTCCGGAAGTCGACGACTACCCTGTATGACTCCTTATTACCTCCCGGCGCGCTTTTCTTTTTTACCGCCCATAAAGGGCTATTGAACGGTGACGAACTGTTAACAATGATACCCTGCTTTACTAAACTCTCCAATTCCACCCGAATGTGATTTCTCAACGCATGCGGATCTCGACGCTCCTTAACATATGACACCCTTTCCTGCTTAAGTGGGATCTCATGAACGGTTCTACCTGTTGCGCTCAGCACGTCCCCTTCATTAAAAAAAATATCACCAAATTTGCGCGTCAATTCTTCCCTCCAATCCGTCAATTTACTTATGGCTCCAATGCGCGACCCGTTTACAATTTGCTGGCACTTGATACACTTTGTTCCCCAAACGAATATGCCATTTTCTCTTCTTTTGCGCACGCTCGCGCCTACCTGCCACAACAAGTCGCATCCAACGATCGCTTGATATTCACGAGGCATCTGCTCCACCACATGCACCCGCAACCTATTTTCCGCCTGCACAAGTTTTTTTCAACCCGACTTCTATCTCGCCCAACACGCTACAGGGCCCTCCCAGAGTGATTAATTTGCATCCACATACCTGCACCTGGAGTGTCCTCTCCTTACCGCATACTCTCTCTACAGCCTCCTTAGACATCAGCGTGTTGGAGCTCCCGGTATCCACTAGGCATCTCATACAACCCTTCATCTTGATTATCGGCAACCAGCTATCACGATGACCACTTACGTTGTTGCATGTGAGCGCGCGGTCGCCTCTCCTCCAGCACTCTCCTCATGCCTTATTCTGCTTCCTCCTCTCGCCCGCTGCTTGTCGCCGTCCTCGGTTCTGCGTCGCTCTCCGCCTCTGAACGCTCCAGCCACCTTCCTCACCAGTGTACGTCGACTCTTCTTCTGTTCCGGAACCTCCAGAAAAATCCGATGCCTCTTCGGATGAAGAGCTCCTTCGTACTGCTCGGGCTCTACGCCGTAATTCCTGCGCATACTTCCATTCTACTTCCATTGGTTCTCCTTGTTGGCCTTCTCTTCGGCGGAAGATGTAGGGGCATTGGCGCGCAATGTGTCCTTCCATCCCGCATTCAAAACATTTTGTGCGTGGACACTGCGCCACAAGATGTCCTGTTTTCCCGCAGCCATGGCATCTTCTGTCTTCTTTTTTTGGTCCTCCCTTTTGCTTAGGTTGTTCAGTCTTTTTTTCGTTACAGACTGGCCTTTCTCTTGCTGGACGAGACCTTCGCCATGCAACTGGAGCGAACCGTGGTCTACCGAATATTGCCAAAATGTTGATGTTGGATGATGTTGAATTTATGTTGAATAAATTCTGAACTTATTGAAGATGGTATGGGTAGCGATTATCACCTTTCAAAGTTCGCCATATGCTAATGCAGCAGATGCTCTTCGGATGCTAGTCTCAGGATTGATATCGAAGTGGCATTGGACATAATTTCTTCTCCGATAATCTGCTCTTATTGCTGCCTTGAATTGGTCGCCTTCATTACATATTAACAATGACCCATTCTCTCGTAGTCTATTAAAAGTTAACGAAAAGACACGTCGATTAGGCACTCTTCTATTTGGAAATCGGCGCGCAAACTCCCGCACCGCTTCTAAAGCATTACCGTTACAGAAACCATACACAAAAATCATATCAGCGTTTTCAACATTAGAATATGTATGCGGCATTGTGGCTGATGCTATTCACAAAAAAATATCTGAGTAACTGACTGAAGACTGATTTAGGAATTATAATCCTAGAAGGAAGCCAAAATGTAAACAGATAAAAGAATATAAAGGATAACATTAAGTTTTTACATATCTCACTGCCGAGCCTGACGAACTTTGAAAGGTGATAATCGCTACCTGTAACATTTTTGTTTTGTTTCTTTTTTTTTGCGATTTTCTCTAAAACTAAGCAAAAACGAGTAAATCTCTAAAGGACTTTTTGTCTTAGTTTTTCCATCCACATCCAATTTTTGTTATTTTAGCCTTGATGAAGACCTGCAAGGCAGGTCGAAACGTTGGCACGCCACAATATAAGTTTTTCATTTAAAAACTGACAGTGTTTAAACGTAACAATGACCTGTAACATTTTTGTTTTGTTTCTTTTTTTGCGGTTTTCTCTAAAACTAAGCAAAAACGAGTAAATCTCTAAAGGACTTTTTGTCTTAGTTTTTCGGTCCCCTATAAGTTCCTGAAGTTTTGCCATTTAAGGAGATGAATTTGTCAGGGGTGCAGTCAAGGTTGAATAAACACAGCCAGTTTTTAAATGGAAAACTTATATTGTGGCGTGCCAGCGTTTCGACCTGCCTTGCAGATCTTCATCAGGGCTAAAATAACAAAAATTGGATGTGACCAAGATGATACAAACATTTTAAAAAAATAAATAAATAAATAATAAAAATAATTTAAAAATGAAAAAGAAACTAGAAAAAAATCTGTAGTTAATTAGATAATTGAATACAAAATAGTAGTAAAGTCTAGTCAAAGAAACAGTTGTAATATAGTAATTAAATAATTTAAATTGAATAATATAAATTTTAAATTTTGTAAACTAATACAATGTAACAATTTTATTAACAATGTTTTTTATTAGGAATTTAAAAAGGTATAAGGGATCTATATGAAAAGGAAAATGGTAAGATAGAAAGGTATGCAAAATAATAATGTTGGCATAACAATAAACGAAGGAAGAGGTTGGGAAAATATGAGAAATTAAAATAAATGGACTTACTGAAGTAGTCTAGATGAAGGCTTGACTAACAATGACTGTTAAAAAATAAAATCAGGGAAAAGGGGGGGGATAATGACTTGCAGAAAGTAATTAAGGGTGGCAGTGGCTAATATAACATATGAAAGGGGGCGCATGGTGGATAAAAATCGAACTATTTTTTTACTTTTTATTTAAAAGGCGTGGAAGATGTTAAATATGAATTTAAACATTTCGCTACCATCGTCAGCAAAAAACAAATAAATAAAAAATAAATAAATAAATATAAAATAATAAATAAAAAATAATTTAAAAAAACTTAAATAAAAAATAATTAATAGTGAGGGAAAGGTTTTAGTTTTTTAATAAGATTTAATACTTGGGAATAAGTGAGGGAAATGTACTGTTTATCAATTTTATGGTTTACAGGATTAGGTTCTAAATGGATTCTGATAATAAACGTTTACTATGGTTCGGGACAGTGGCAAGGATAGATGCTTTTTCGAAATCAAAGGTATGATTTAATGATAAGGAATGTTCTGAAAGTTTGGAGGCGGAGGGATTTTTGGAAGAGATGGAAAGTTTGTGTTGGGAGATGCGGGCTTTAAGGTGATTTTTGGTTTCACCATATATGATGAATGGCAATTAGGGGAGGAACATGGGATACGGTAAACAACATTTGATTTGAGTTGGAGAGGAATAGGATCTTTTAGGTTGGTGTAGATGTTTTGAAGTTTATTCTGTGATTTAAGGCCTAGACATAGGTTAGGGAAGGTTGAGTGAAGAGACTTTTGAATGTTATCAGAGAGGAAGGGGATATAAGGTAGGGATCTGTATAAGAATACAGAGGGTGGAGGTGCGGGGGAATTAGAAGAAGGAAGGTTGGGGGTAGGATTCAATAATTGTATTCAATTATCTAATTAACTACAGATTTTTTTTCTTGTTTCTTTTTCACTTTTAAATTATTTTTATTTTTTATTTTTTTATTTTTCTTAATGTTTGTATCATCTTGGTCTCATCCAATTTTTGTTATTTTAGCCCTGATGAAGACCTGCAAGGTAGGTCGAAACGTTGGCACGCCACAATATAAGTTTTTCATTTAAAAACTGACAGTGTTTATTCAACCTTGACTGCACCCCTGATAAATTCATCTCCTTAGTAAAAACTCACAGTCAACAATACAATCATCATTTTGCCATTTAAATTCGGGACACTCTGTATAAGGCATTCCTGCATGTTGCAGTCGACAAAGAGAGCCAAATTATACAAACAATTTCAACGCCTAGGGGAACCTACAGAATGAACCGTCTTAGTTTTGGCATAAAGACAGCACCCAGTGAATTTAATCGCATCATCGAGATCATTTTATCTGACCTAAATGGTGTTGCGACATATTTTGATGATATTGTCATTCATGAGCCCTCCTATGAGTTCTGCAGACAGCGCCTTGTTGCCTGTCTGGATCGCCTCCGTGCCTACAACTTACATGTCAATAAAATTAAATGCACATTCTTCCAGACTAAGGTATCGAACCTTGTATACATCATAAGCAAAAACAAGATTTCAAAATCTTCAGAAGAAGTTAAGGCAGTCATGGGAGCACCACGCCCTGAAAATACGAGGGTGAATCAAATATAAACGGTAATTTTGCTGTTGACTGTACCAAACACGTTCGGACGTGATGCGGCTGTGGGCGATTGGAGTGTTGCTTAATAGGAGTGGGGTGAACTGCTTGCCTCACACTAGCGTTGTGTTCTGCCTTCAGTACAGCCATGACCGAGCGAGAGGTACATCCATCTGTTGCGCAACGCATTGTCATAAAATTTTTAACAAATGAAGGTGTTAAGCCTTCGGAAATTTTTACTCATTTGCAGGCAGTTTGGGGACACTACTCTGTCTCAAAATCGAGTGTATACGTGGGCCAGAGAATTTATGGATGGCCGAGAACGTTTTGAAAACGAAAGTCACGGTCGACGCCAAAGGTCAAGTCTTACAGATGACAACATTAGTGCGGTTCGACAGCTTATTGAAGGTGATCGACGGTTAACTGTTCAAGAAATCTCGTCGGAAAATGGTATCAGCTATGGGAGTGTTCAGTCTGCAATCACAGACCACCTTGGCTTCAGAAAATTAGTGCTCGCTAGGTTCCGAGGTTGTTGACCGGAAAATTAAAAACAGGTCAGGTCAGAGATTGCTGGGAGACTTCTGCAACGATCAAGAAGAAGGTGAAGATTTTTTGAGGCGCATCGTCACATGTGATGAGACGTGGGTCCACCATTACACCCCCCCGAATCGAAAATGGCAAGTAAGGAGTGGCGAACGAAGGATGAAGGCTGCCCAGTGAAAGCCAAAACTCGTCTCTCAGCCGGAAAAGTTCTTGCAACAATTTTTTTTTAACTCAAGGGGAGTTCTACTCATTGATTTTCTTCACGATCAACGAACAGTGAATGCGGCTTACTACTGCCAGGTGCTACAGTCAGCAAAAACCAGTTACCGGAACAAAAGACGAGGTGTGCCCATTAGAGATGTCATCCTTCTCCATGACAACGCAAGGCCTCACACCGCATTGTTGACAAGGGATAAATTGGAAGAAATGGGCTGGGAAACTCTCGAACACCCTCCTTACAGTCCAGACCTGTCCCCTTGTGACTATTTTTTGTTTGCGCCCCTGAAAGAATCACTTGGAGGAAAACGATTTGAAAACAATGAAGACGTCGAAAAGCACGTGCGCGAATGGTTAAAAACTCGCCCTCAGTCTTTTTATGAACAGGGAATATTCAAGCTTCCAAATCGGTGGCAGAAGTGTGTAGATAATGCAGGAGACTACATTGAAAAATGTTGAAGGTATAGTTTCTGTATAATATTATTCAATAAATATAATTTTGAAAATTACCGTTTATGTTTGATTCACCCTCGTACTGATGAGGTACGACATTTTTGGGTATGATTACTTATTACTCCCGATTTATACCCAACTTATCAACAAAAACTGCTCCACTTGGAGAACTTACAAAAAACCAAAAGTTTCATTGGCCGCCAAGCTGTGAATCATCATTTCGACAATTGAAACATGAGATTGCCAGTGAAAGAGTGCTCGTACCCTTCGATCCTACCTTACCGCTTGTGCTCGCCTGTGGGTATCGCTGCAGTCCACTCACATCTTACAAACGGTGTAGAACAGCCGATCAGCTTTATATCTCGTTCACTGACATCTGCTGAGCAACATTACAGCCAACTATACCGTGAAGCCTTATCAATATTTTGGAGTTTTCAAAATTTTTTTATGTATTTGTATGAGCGCAAATGTACATTAATCACAGACAATAAACCCATCATGCACATCTTTAATCAAACTTCAAAACTTCCCCCATAACATCAGCACGGTTGCTTAGATATGCCACCTACCTAAGTGGGTTCGATTACAATATTATACACAGATCAGCAGATAAACATCTAAACGTTGACTATTTCTTTCGAGCCCCTCTTTTCGACACACCTGACCACCCTGATGAAGAAGGTGTCATTCAAGACCACGTCATCAACCAAATATCATCAACGACGATCAATAGCAAAACCATCGCCACCGAAACTTCAAAAGATTCAGAACTCTCGAAACTTAGGGCTGCATTACACTCCGGTGCAAACACGGATCCAATGTACAGCTTACACTCTGGAATAGTGTTTCGTGGCCTTCCTACGACCTAAACATTTGTACACTGAACGTTCCAACTTTGAGAGAAGAGAAGCATCTGGTAGAATTTGAAGAGGCTTTAGGAGACATAAATTGGGACATTGTAGGACTCTGAAATAAGAAGAAATTATTCCACTATAATTGAGAGGAAAAATGGAAACCTCTTCATGCACACAGCTGTTATTAATGAGCAATTTGGTGTTGGTTTTTACGTTGCAAGCAAATTAAAAAATTCGCTCACGGAATTTCAGGACTTTAATTGCAGAATGGCCTCAGTATCGATCGATATAGGAACAGGTAGGAAAATTATTTTTGCACAAGTTTATGCACCAACAGCAGAGTATCCAGAAGAGGAAAAAGCCAAGTTCTACGAGGATTTAGAAATATTCATGGGCAGGTTAAATCGTCACAAGACAGCCGTATTCATTATGGGTGATTTTAATGGAAGAGTAGGAATAAGGCTGGACGGAGAAGAACAAATAATGGGCACCAATACTTATGGAACAAGGAATAGCGGAGGAAGCCGCCTTGTAAACTTTGCTCTAGCACAAAGGCTGCACATAGGAAACACCTATTTTAAAAAAATAAATGCTTTTAAATTTACTTGGCGCTCACCACGGGGACAAACATTTGAAATCGATTATATCCTCACTAATAAAATTAAACATATTAAAGATGTAAGTGTAATACCTAATTTTAATTTCAAATCAGATCACAGAATATTGAAAGCTGTTTTTGTTATTGAGAAATTCAAAAAAGAACGACCTTTTAAAGTAAAAAGGAAATTTTCCATGTTTCAAGAAGAGGACCAAGCTCATGAATTTACAGAATACCTCTTGGAAAAGTTACCTACATCACTGGAAGGAAAGTCCATCCAACAGAATTATGATATACTG
This sequence comes from Euschistus heros, assembly GCA_003667255.2. Taxonomy (NCBI): domain Eukaryota; kingdom Metazoa; phylum Arthropoda; class Insecta; order Hemiptera; family Pentatomidae; genus Euschistus; species Euschistus heros. The sequence goes on from RCWM02001012.1 coordinate 34,974, forward strand.
ATTAAGGTTTTAGAAAATTTTAGCCCAAAGAAGGATAATATACAAAGCTCTATTAAAAACAATAAATTATCAATAACTACTCTAAAGTTACTGAAGGAAAGAAGAGAAGTTAAACCATATCCGGAAGCAGATCCAATGTGTATAACAGCTCTGAATGGCGAAATAAGAAAGAACATTAAAGAAGACTTGACCAAATACAGGAATAAATTCATAACCGAAATAATCTCCAGGAATAGCTCAACTATACAAATAAGGAAAGAACTGAGCGTAGGCAGAAACTGGCTTTTGTCTCTTGATAGTAAAGATCATAAAACGCAAAAAATAACAGATAGAGGAGTTATGACAGCAACAGCTTCGAGCTATTTCAGGAAAATTTACGAATGTAGAGAAAGTTATCTACTACCGGTACTACCAACGTGAAATATCAAAGAGACTGTTCCAGAGATTACAAGAGCAGAGGTTAGGAACGCAATAGACAATCTAAAGAGAAATAAAAGTCCAGGTCCCGATGGAATAAGGAATGAGATGTTAAAAGCAGGAGGTACCGTTATGATAGAGCATTTAAAAAACTTATTTAACTCAATAATGTTGCTAGAAGAAATTCCCATCAATGGAAGACAGCCAAGATAATTTTGCTTCATAAAAAGGGCAGTAGAAATAAGATTGATAATTATAGACCTATATCTCTCTGTCCGACGGTGTCGAAAGTGTTTGCCTCTATCCTTAAGCAGCGTCTCACTGGGAAAATAATAGAGTTCATAAATGAGGATCAAGCTGGATTCAGAAAAGGGTATTCTGTGACCGACCACATTCAGACCATTAATCAAGTCATTGAAAAAGCGAAGGAATACAGATTTCCTACTTATTTGTGTTTTGTTGATTTCCAAAAAGCGTTTGACAACATTTTTCATAGAAGTATCTATGAGGCCCTACAAGCGATAGGTATAAACTACAAATATATTCGCATAGTAATGCAGCTGTACAAAGATATGGAAGCATTTATTGCTACTGAAAGAAACGGTCCAAACTTTGCAGTCAGGACAGGAGTGCGCCAAGGAGATCCTCTATCACCAATACTGTTTATATTAGTGTTGGAAACAGTATTTTGGCGTATAGATTGGAAGAATGTCGGCATAAAGATAAACGGAAGATGGCTAAACTGTCTCCGATTTGCAGACGATATTGTTTTGTTGGCGAGCAATGCAGCAGACCTCAAAATGATGATGGAAACTTTACTGGAGACATGTACAGAAGTAGGCCTCTCACCTGATTTTGATAAAACAGAGCTAATGACGAACGCAGAAAAGGTAGATATAAAAGTTGGAAATCATAGCTTACAATACGTAAAAGATTATAAATACCTTGGACAGTTGGTCTCTTTTACAAATAAATCGTGGAAGGAAGTGGACAGAAGAACATCCATAGGTTGGGCTAAATACTGGTCGTTGAAAACAATAATGAAAAACGATTTCCCAAAAGAGATAAAAAAGAAAGTGTTCGATACTTGTATACTTCCAGCCGTCTCCTTTGGTAGTCAGACTTGGTCCCTAACGAAAGCCCAAACAAGGAAACTGATAAGCTGGCAAAGAGGAATCGAAAGAAATATGATAAAGATAAGTAGGAAGGAGAAGGTTAGGAGTTGTGTCATCAGAGAGAAGACTGGCCTGAAAGACATAAGAGTAATTCACCACATTGAGAAACAAAAATGGGAATGGACGGGGCACATCTTAAGGAGAACTGATAAAAGGTGGTCAATGGAAGTGACTGTTAGGACACCCTATTACTACAAAAGGCGAAGAGGAAGACAGTTGAAAAGATGTAGTGACTTCTTTAAAAAGAAGGCCTGGGAAAGTCTAGACCTATACTCCCTGAGGGAAGGCCCATGTTCAAGCTCACAGAAGAATTTTGCTTGTAAATATTATGATAATTGTGGACTTATTTGTAGATATGTTAAATTTTTATTTTTATTGTATTTATTTGAATTATGGTTTATTTGTTGAGTTATGGACATAATAAAAGGCTATTATTATTATTATTATTACTTTTTGGTAATAGATATTTTTAGTTAAAAAAGTGCTTTAGTTTATCAATTGACAGAATGTATAGTTTAAACAAAATGTGACCTGTTGAATCAGATGCTACTTACATCGTTGTTTTTACATTGAAATCCACCTGCTAAAAACAAAAGAACTTCTAATAATGTTCTATAAACATCTTCCCTTTACACCTAAAACAATAGTTTCATTAATTTCCGTCCCATATCAAAACTTTCTAATCTGTCCAAACCCCTTGAAAGACTAGTTCAATCACAAATCTCCAATTTCCTAGAAAACTCTCATCTCCTTAATCCGTTCCAATCTGGGTTCCGACCTGGTTATTCAACATAGACAGCCTTAACAAAAATTACTAATGACATACATACTGCTCTTGACGAACGAAAAGTAACTGTCCTTATCCTTCTAGACTTTACTAAAGCCTTTGACACCCTAGACCATTCTATTCTCCTCACGAAACTAAAAGCCCTATCTTTTTCCTCCAGCTCTCTCCTCTGCTTTCATTCCTTCCTCTATAGTAGAACTCAAATAGTATCCATACCAAACCAGCCACTTTCCTCTTCTCTTTTGTTGACATCAGGGGTAGCCCACCCATCTACCAAATTCCATTCACCAATGTGCCTACCATCTATACGCAGATGATTTCCAGACATATCTATCCTTCCATCCCTCTGATTTAATAAAATCATTCTCCCTTATCCAAGAGGACCTTAATGGCATTTGCAAGTGGGCCTCTGATAACAAATTAAAATTAAATGTAGAAAAAGACAGGCTATTATCATAGGTTCTAATACCCATTTGAGATCCCTTCCCCACCTCCCGATACCGTCTATGAACTCCCAACCTATTCAATTCCACTCCACAGTTAAAAACCTTGGTATTACCTTCGACCAAACCCATTCATGGAAACCTCATATCTCCCAAATTTCTCGACGGGTTATATCCATCCTTAAATTATTCCATTCTTCCCAGGACTCCCTTCCAAAACCTACTCGTCAACTTTTGGTTTCTTCTCTTATCCTACCCTATTTTGACTACAGCTGTGTGGAATATGGTGGGTTGACGGCGGAACTCGAGAGTACACTAAGAAGACTAATGAACTGATTTGTTAGGTTTATCTTTAGGGTTCCAAAAGCCTCCCACACATCACATCTATATACAGAGTTAAAATGGCTTTATCCTCCATCCCGCATAAATTACTTCCTAGCCTCCTTCCTCTATCAAACCATTAATTCTCGGAATCCATCATACATCTATAACGTCTTCCAGTTCAGATCCTCGGTCTCTTCCTGCACTACAAGATCTCACTCCTCAGACCTGTATACTTCTTCCTATAAGAGTACATCATTTGACCATTCCTTCATTTCCCGTGCTAATTCCTTATGGAATTCACTACCCTGTGATATCCGTAATGCTCCATCTCTATCCACATTTAAATCCCTTCTCTTACAATACTTCCTTTCCCTCCAGAATGATACTGACTAGCAAAACCTCACTAAAAAAAAAAAAAAAGCATTCAGCAGATGTAAATAGGTTTTTATTTTTTCTCCTACAATTATTGAATTTTTGTAATTTTTATTTCATCTGTGTCTGTTTTAGTTCTTTATTTGTAAAATTGTAAATAGTTAACCAGATTGTCAATTTATTTTATTTTATCTTGTGAAAGCTAGACTCATTGTATTTATTTATGTACATTATATTATTCTTAGGGGACATCATCCCAGAATAAAGTTTATTTTCTATTCTTTTCTAATTTCGATAATGATTTTTTTCCTCCTAGATTGGCCATTTGTCCCACTGTGCGTCATAAGTAAAACATGACTATTAAATAAATTGAAGATAATTAAATTCTCTACAAATTGTATTTGTAAATTTTTAACTTCCACTTAGGTTTTTTTTAACTTCAGGTATAATTTAAATTTTAATCAATCATTTTTTTTTAAGTTCTGATATTTCAATCCCGTACAATACAATGAATGTCATATAATATCTGGTAAAAATTCCACTTGGCGGCTGATTTTCATGCCGTTTAGTTGGCTCTAGGGTCAGCGCCTAGTATTAAGAGTGTCAATAACATAGAAATAAATAGCATTCTACTAATCATGATAACAGCAGGACTATTGGCATCAATACATAATGTTTTTCAAATTTGAATAAGACTAACTGCTGTCTATTTCTGTGGACGTTTGTTTTTTATTAGGGGCTGTAGTTGGCAAATATTTTTTAATGTTAATTTAAAAATGTATATATTTGATCTACAGCAATAAAATCTGCACACCAAAGACAAAGAATACCTAAGTCCTAACCATCTTTGTCTTTACAAACATATTAATAACATCAATATCTATAATAATATGATTATTACTTATATATACTTACATTACTTATATTATACCATTCTCAAACATTCTACGAACAGCAATAAACAACTTGCTACAGAAAAAAAAAAAAAAAAGACTTGGCAGCTTTTAACGACTCTCAGCAGTTCATGAAATATTTCATCATTAAAAAATTATGCCTAAAAATATAAAAAAGAATATTCTAGAAAATAAGAGGGAAATGGCTAATTAATAATATCATTATAAATATGATTTATTAACAAATTGAGAATTTCAATTGCACATAAATATGACTTAGATAAATATAATAAATATAATAATAAAAAATAACCATACAATACATGTTTCAAAAGAGGATTGTCAAAATTAAAACTAAATAACTATGCTCTTTTATGATCTGTAAGTACTCTAACAATACTTCCTACACCACCAACTGAATACACTTTTTCATGCCAAAGTAAAAGCTGGCCACATCTTTTCTCCGATGGAAATTCAAAACCTTTGTAAATATATTTCATCAAAGTATCAATCATTTCCACATCCAATGAATTCACAGCATCGTCAACTTGGGAAGACTTGAAAGACATCAAAACCTTCATAGTTAAGTTCAAGGCGCTTTCCTGTACAAATAAATAAATAAATAAATGATAAATAAATAAAAATAAATGATGTCTACAGTTTTGTTTATATCCTTTACAGTTCTTTTTTTTTCTTCCCCCCCCCCCAAATATATCTTTATTTTCTCTCTTTTATTAAATCACTACTAGGTTAAGAGTATTACATCTACCAAATCCAAGAAAAAATCCTGCCAATTAATGATACAGCTAAAACATATTAGAAGACATGTAGAAGGAAAAATGAGATCAGCAGAATAAAGAATTAAACTATATTGAAGAACACATGGAATCGAATGAAAAAAGAAAATGCTACAGAAAGGCAGGAAGCCATTTCAACCTAAGACAATCATGTGTAATTTATAAGCAGCTACTCGCATATGTCGACATCAATTTAGTTGGCAGATCAGTGGATGCAGTTAAAAAGGCGTCCTTTTAAAAACTAAAACAGTTTAATCAATTTTCAGAAGTACGAAAACTAATTTGTCAGGAAGAAGTGTGGCAAAGAAGGATATTCTCAGGCCGTCAAAAATTGTCAGATTAAGTCTCCTGTGAAAAGGAACTAACAGAAAAAAAGAGCGTCCTTTCAAAAATTAAACCAATTTAATTCTCAAAGGGACGAAAATTAATCTGTCAGGAAGCAGTGGCCAAAGATGTCCTTTGGCTGTCAAAAATAGCAATTCTATAACAAAAATTTAAAGAATTAAAAATGGAAAAAGATCTATTTGGTCAATTAATAGCAATATCCTTTCAATGCGAATTATATTTGAAGATGATAATTTAATAACCTCTGACACCTCGACCGTTGTCATTGTGTCATGCAGATGGTACATTGCACAAAGCAAACAACGTTTGTTGAGATAAGGGGAAAAGTTTGCAGAACATTAGGAAAAATGTTATCAATGAAAACTTATGGATGAGTTGCATTTCTTCCCACTTTCTGGGTTTGTTCAACGGTTCAAAACTGTTGTAGAAAAACATAATGAAATAATGAAAATTGAAAAAGTGCATTTGATATTTCCAGAGGTGAATAGTGGAATTTAGCTTTCTACATGAGAAGCAGCAAACAAATCAGACCCTTCAATCTTTTAAAAGAACTGAGAAATGATGAATTCAACAAAGATTCATCGTAAAGTCATGTGAAAAATAAGGTGTATGCTCCATATTTCGCTAAATTTAATTGATGTTTATTTAAAAAATTATGGCTTTTACTTTCCAGTGTTAATATTGTTAGTAGCAGTGTAAATAATATTAGTAGCAACAAGGTGCCATCATTGTATGATTCTAAACTTCAGGCTAATCTCAGAATGATTTTCCCACTCAGTTTTTCTTCTTGATGAAATTAAATTAGTTCAATAAATTTTCATTTTACTCCACTTCTTTTATTGTTTTTATTTTCTACTTTTCATTATTGTATTTCATTTATTAATGGTGGTTATCCTTATTTATTAAGGCATACGTAATAAATTATGATTCATTCTACTACCATATCAGATATGCAGAAATCCATCCCAAAGTCAAGGACTCGGAAATTTTTAGTCTAACTTAAACCTAAAACTTTTTAACTTCCCAGAAGTAAACCGGTCAATACTCTGTGAAAATAAGGATCCCCAACAGGCCAGAAACCTTGCACGATACCGGGATAAATTCGGCTCCTGGCTGGACAATCCCTACACTGAAAGCCACTACAAGGAGAAACAAAAGAAAAAGTAGAGGTCTGAATAATTATAAATAAAGACTCGTAGACAAAGGCCCTGATCTTCCTGGGCATAAGCCATCTAGCACTGGGCTTATCAAGTGCCTAGATTAAAAATAATTCCAAGAGAAAAAAAAGGCTCATATTTAGACAGTCACTACAGCTAAGACAAGGCAGGGACAGAAAAATAAGAATGACAATGTTGATTTAACACAAAAACACTGTGAAGAGTATCAACTGAACTGTATGTATTACCAAAAATATTATTGTGTGCATTGTTCACCAAAACACATTGTTAAAAATACAGATGTATTTTTACATACTTTATTACATCCCTTATTGTCTACAAAAAAAAACTGACACTTCACTACATTCAACTCATCCTCACCTATGGCACTTCCGCCTCAGTCTTTCTCTGTTTGAGGGGGATTCCATTTCGACAATATCTTCTCCCTTCTACTTCCAACAAATATGAATGTGAATCTAAACATTTCAACACAACTCCTGGCCTCCATATTGGATCATTTATTCCACTGTGATTTAATAAAACTCTAAACAGACTCACCCACCACAAGTGGTGGCAAATCTTTTGCTGTATTGTCATATGTCTTTTTATATCTTTGCATTTTTTTGGTAAGCAGTTCCGAAACTTTATCATATTTAACTTCCTGCTTCAATAATGTTATGCATAATGTAGTTCTTAAACTCCTCCCAAAAAGTCTTTGTGCTGAACTTTTTGTCTTTCCTGCTGTAGGTGTGTTTCTCCATATCAGTAATGCTGCTTCCCCTTTTTCTTTCAACTTCGACAACCACTTTACTTGCCTAACTGCTGACTCGGCCTTTCCATTGGATTGATGATAGAGTGGGTAATGATGTTTTTAATGATAAAATTCCACTCTCTGGAAAATAATTTAAATTCTTTAGAGCTGTAGTTAGTACCTTCATCAGAATAGATTATCAATAGAATATCAAGATCTTCACAAATTTCACATTTTTTTACTGTATCTTTTATGTCTCTTCTTGCCATGTGTATCCAAAAAAACTCTTGACCTTGTATACCTTAGACAGGCCTCCAACCCTTGATGACCTTTATGAATTTTATCTAAAATTTCACCCCTTGTTTTTTCAGGAATATACACCTGTAGATTCTTTAAAATTGTCCCATCACAGATATTTAGTTGCTCTCTAATAGTCCACCAATCCTTCATCGATGCTAATAGCTTCTTCTCTTCATCAGGCCAGCGATTCTCTACAAACAATTTCAATCTCATACCAACATCTTCTTCATGCAAATGCTCCCTAACTTCATGTAATGTTACACTAATTCCCGTTTCTGTGACGCCATCCCTTTCTTCTATAATTTTAGCCACTATAATATCCTTTTCTTTTAAATCCATAGACGGTAGTCTTGATATAGCATCTGCAATATTTACATTGACCACTATTACAAAATTGACGTCATAGCCAACTAACTGAAGCAACATTCTCTGTATTTGCTTGGGTGCATCACATAAACTCTTCTTAAATATTATTTCTAAAGGCTTGTGATCGGATTGAATGTAGATTGTTTTTCCAAACACATATTTTTCAAATATTTGAACTCCAAAACAAGATCGCCAGTGTTTCCTTCACTATTTGAGCATGTGTTTTTCACAATTCATCAGTGTCCTTGACGTGTAGGCAACTGGATGTCCATCCTGTGTGTCCTGTATCAATGCTGCACCCACACCATATCCACTTGCATTAACTTGAATTTCAACTTTTTTTTCTCATTAAAGTATAGAGAGATTGGGGCCTCTTCCAACTTGCATTTAATCGTTTTCCATGCTCTTTCCTGCCTATCACCCCAAGTGCTAAAAGATACTCGTAGTGGAGCAGCAATGGTAGATAAATCCGGTATAAATTTTGCCATGTAATTAACTAGTCCTAAGAAGGAGTGTAACTGGGATTCACTGTCTGGTCTTCCCATTTCTTCTACAGCTTTAACCTTTCTATGATCTGGCTTGATACCTTTATTTGTTAATTTCCGTTTTTCTTAATTTACATTTTTGTTTTCTTGTTTAACTTCAAATTTCTGTTCTGCCCTCTGGAATACTTTCTCCAATTTTATGTCATGGTCTCTTGAAGCCTCCTCCATCGTATCTCCATCCCCAAATACCATTATGTCATCCACAATGACAATAACACCTATATATATCCTCCAATATTTGAAACATTCTTCTCTGGAATTCTTCAGGTGCTACAGACAAACCAAATGGACAACATTTAAATCTTCCCCATATGGTGTCTAAAAAGTGGTCAGCTCTTGAGAATCAGGATGTAACTTCATTTGAGGGAATCCATTTTTTTCATCAAGCACACTGCCTGTTTTAATGACACTGTCTGACTCTTTTCTTAATAGTTTGACACATATTTTTTTTAAATGATTGAATTTTGAACATTTTAAACACTTTTTACCATACACAGGACACTTTTCTTTTTCAAATGAGTATTTTCCCCTACAATACCTACAAATTCCCACATTAGCGCCAATTCTGCTTTTATTCATTTTTGTCAATTTAGAGATAGTCGCCAATTCATAATTTTTCCAAGTTTGTTTCCACAAAGTCCAGTTTTCTGCAATATCTCTTTTTTGTTACAAACTGAACTGGGACAGGCAAATCCATTGTATTTCGCTCTGTTTATTTTTTTTTTTTCTTAAACTAAGTTGTTTTAAAACGAACACACTGTAAAACCTATCAACTGAACTGTATTATCAAAAATATAATTGTGTACATTGTTCACCAAAACACATTGTTAAAAATACAGATGCTGTATTTTTACATACTTTAACAACAGACAACCTGGAACATGACATTGATTACTAACAAGAAAGCTGAACTGGTCAATAAATTGTAAACACACCACATGCACGAGTTAAGAAAGAAAGTAAGTGACATTGAGTTCCTGTCCCAGAATTTACAATGATATATGCTGGTGTAAGCATGGAAAGAAGATTTAAGAAAGGTGTGACACTTATATTAAAAAATGAAATTGAGGACTGGGAAGCTATATCATCAAGATTAATTCATGCAAACCTCAACCATTGAATAGGAAGATTTACAGTGATTCAAGCCTATGCACCAACAGGAGATACCTCAGTAAAAGACAAGGATCAATTCCAACAAGATACTCAATTTTATGTGGCAATTTGAATGCAAGAACTATTATGGATTATGACCTTTTCCATGAAGATATATGAGTATATAGGATAGAGAAGATATGTGATATAACAACGTTCAGAGGCTAATTAAGTACTGCATTGTGAATAATTTTCTTCTAGGGAATTTTTTCTATAACCATGAAACAAAACACTAAATAACATTTAAGGCCTAAGGAAGAATTGGAGACAGTATCATCAGCTATTTTGTAATGGAGAAATGTAAGAAACCTTTTTACAGTTATTTAAATGATTCAGGGGGAGAAATTGGTACAGATCATCAACTACTCATTGCATACACATAAAAGCTCCCAGACCAAGAAACAGGTGTTTTAAGAAATAAAAACACATTGCAGTAGATTTATTGCAATATGAGAAAAAACATGAATATGAACAAGCTGATGAAAGAGCTGCATAATGGCCTGAACATATATAAATTACAACAAAGTATTAAGAGAAATATACTCCATGTAGCTGAAAGAGGATCTTTGATCCAAGAGAACCTAATGGTAGAATGAAAATGTTGGATAAGTTGAAAAATAAAATGAAACTGCTTAGAAGAACTAGATGAAATCAAAGACTACCAAGGACAGGGAAGAATGTGTTAGTAAAAGAAATAAGTCCAACAGAACTATTAATGAAGCCAAAAATAGTTTTAGAGAATTAGTGCTAGGCAATGAAATAGAAAGCCATCAGCAGAGAAACAAAAGAAACTTATTTCTTGAATGTTGTCAAGAAAGCCTATTCATAAAAAGAATGTTAGGCAAATTCAAAGCATTATCAGGGTGGCCACCAAGTGAGGGGAAAAAAATTCAAACATAATTCCAGGGTTTCCAGGTTAATTTTCCTAAAATTCCAGATGAAATTTAAAATAAAGTAGGTGATCTGTTTTTCTCTAGCATAATTTTCATTTATTTTATTTAGTATATGTTGTGTGATAGATAGAACTATTAGTAAAATATTTTCTGTAATACAAATTTTTTAAAAATTTACTGATTTGGTTTAAATAATTTAAAATTTCAAAATTAAGATACCATTTGAAACTAATGGAAGTAAAGCATTATGTTTTTCCATGTATGTTATGGGTTCCTGTTTTAGATTGTAGGTTAATAATGTTTGTTTCAAATTATTCCTTGCCTATTATCTTTTTTTTTTTCTTTGTTGATTTAAATGCTTTTTTTTTCTTAGTATTTTATTTTTTGTTTTGTAAATATTCAATATCAATGATGTAATATTAACGATGTCTTTGATTAAAATTTTGAAAGCATTGAAAGGTGAGGGCTCCTGTAAACCTGATTTTTTAATAAGAGAAAAAGTTTTATGAAAGTCAATTAAAAAATTAGTTTTGTACCTTACATTTTTACTTCTATTGAATTGTAATGTTACCCAAAGAAATGGTAGCATTGACTTATGGGGTAGAAAGTACTATCACTGCTTACAATGAAACATTTTATTTTATTGACTAAATTGGACCGTTATAAGTTATTATGTTACCAATATTTAACTTTTTTGAATTTTAGTAGTTATTAATTAATATTAACAATAGACAACTTTTTATTCTATTAATGTAATTGTTCATCATTTTATTTATTAATTATTATGACGACATTTTCCGCACAGAACGTCTCCTACATCTACTTCTTTGCCCAGCTCCACCGATAACGAGTAGGCTTCTTCTTCTGAAGTAATGTCTTTTTTCTGCCCGGTGTCATATCTTAACAGCAGATTGCATTTCACGCACCTTCATCATGTTCATGTTTTCGTTTTTTTTGGAGGCATCTCGGTGTAAGCTGAAAAAATTATCAAATTAACGTTCTCGAAAAAGTCAAACTAAAGAAATGTAATATTACGCTTCACAATACTAGACATTTTAATACTAAATAAATTCAACAGGGCAACGTAAATATATCATGAAAAAGGTACTTTCGGTACAGTTAACTCGTGTTTACTTGAAAACGCGAAATAAACGTAGCTGAAAAGGCGAGACTAAGTGACAGAACAAGCGTTATAATGCGACAAAATATGTAGGATTTTATGCTGGTAACAGGCGACAACGCGGCAATAAACGAGCGATAAAGAGACAGAACACTTGCAATAACGGGGCCATAAACGCGGGACAACGTGTCGTTGAAGACATTTCAACGCAACCATTCACACGCGACAACGCGACGGAACACGCGCGACAACGCATTAAAACACGCGCGACAATGCGACAACATACACGCGGCAATGCGGCGGTCAATAACGACAACGCGGCAATGAACGAGCGATAACGTGAAAGAACACTTGCAATAAAAGGGCCGTAAACGCGGGACAACGTGGCATTTAATACGCAACAACGTATTATAACTTGATTGTATGGACAATTTTGACAAAGACTACAACTTAGATTATTGAAGATATATGTCTGAAAAACTTTCTTGTCTTTTTACTTAAACGTACTGAATAATTTTTTCAGCTTACACCGAAATGCCTCCAAAAAAAAAACGAAAACATGAACATGATGATAGATGTTACCGCCACGTTATCCCATGCAATTACGCGTTATCCCATGTGATCGCATGTTTTTTTGTTTCGTTGTCGCGCGTTCACTGCCGCGTTGTCACCTTTTACCGCCACATTGTCGCCTTTTATCAAAATGTCGTTGTTCAACTCGTCTGTCATAAATAGAGCATTTTTGTTTTATCAAAAATTGTTTATGCTCAAAAATTAGAAATATAACAATTTTATCACTTTTGACAGCTTCAAATTCGTGATCAGCGACCTCGAAAACCCCTATATGAACTATTTTTCAGATATTTAATTAAATATTGACTTATTCTGTCGGCCTAAATTGCATATTTTAAAATTTAGGTTTTACTCAAATCGATTTGTCGCGGACTACAAGCAACCAAATTCAAGTTTATCGGCGCCATTTTGAAGAGGAAGAGTGTATCTTTCAATGCTATTTAGGCCGTTCTTTTTCATTGAGTCTGCACCAAAATACCATTGAGTTTTTACTGTAAAATCCCGATTATTTACGTTTTTTTGGATATTGAGCTGTGTTTCATTCACTAATAAAATCTGAAAAAATTCGGGAAACATCTACACATCCCAAACAAAATTTTACTTGCGTTGAAACCGCTTAAAAATTAATTTGAACTCTCGAAAAAAAATCAAATATCAAAAAGCACGTTTTTTTTTTTTTCCCTTGAGGGTTTCAGGAGGGGGGGTCGGAAAAAAAATCTCAAAAACTTTTTTTTTTGCCCTCTTCAAGGTTTTGGGGTCGATTGAATAAACTCCGTGGGGGCCGCCAGACCTATCTTATCCCGCTACCCCCTTTGTTGCACATTCGATTTGCTTTTATGTGTAGATGACAAACTTTGAATGATTATTTTTTTTTATTATATGATTAACTTTATAATTATACTTACCTAGTACACGTAAATATTTTCGATATTAATTTTTGATTTGTAAAAATTAAAATAAAAGTTATAACTGCAAAAAATGTTGAACTATAGATCCAGCTAAAAATAAAGTAGCAAAGGTATACATAGAATTAAACTAAATTTAATGGTCTATCAATTTGTTTCTGACTAATTTTCTGAATAACGGTCGTGGCAGGAACTAGAAGCAAACGTTTGACAAAAAGTGAGGTAAATTTTTTTTTTCTAATATTATTTACAATAACGTATAACTTAAAAATCGTTAAAAGTATGACAAATACGTATATTTGTCACACACACACACGCACGAGCACGCGCACGCGCACACGCACACGCACAAGCACACGCACACGCACACGCACACGCACACGCACACGCACACGCACACGCACACACACACACACATATATAAATGAACAAAGATTAAATAAATAGTAATACTGATATATCACATCCATAAAGCAAATAATACTTAAATAATAACATCAGAGCAAGTAACTAGTTAATTGGTAATTTCGGGAACAGTGTATATCTTAGCAACTGATAATAAAAATAAGTAAATATAATTTTCTTTTTCAATACTGTCTATATTGAGAATGTTCTCTATATTTACATAAGGAGGTGAATCAGTTATATATTGCTGCAGATATCTCTTCCTATATACGGTGGATGACGGGCACAGGAGAAGAAGATGATAGATATATGTTGCTTACAGGCACTGCAGATTTCTTCATCTTGAATAGTGTAGGATGTATTTTTTAAATATATATTTACAGCGTGTGGGTTTAAAATTCTTAAACGGCTGACAACTCGTGTTTTGTGGATGCAGGTATTGAAAGTTAGATACTCTTCTGGAGAAAAATCCAGACGGCTGATAGTTCTGTAGACGGGGTTAGTATTTGAATTTAGAGCTCTATTAATGTCCAGAGACAGGAAATGATTTTCTATTTTTTCTATGATATTCTTATTGTGGTATTGCAGTTCCGATCTGTAGATATCATTAAGTTCATTGAGGGTGTTAGTTGATGTGGCTATATGATAAACTTGTAAGGCCCAGTTAAATGTCAACTTCTTGCATACTTCTTAGTCTATTGAAGCACATTCGTGGATACCTGTTCTCAGCGTAGAGAGTCTTGTCCAAAAGTTAATTACTTTTTTCATGACCATCATTTTCAGAGGGCGTCGACCAGTCTCAAGTCTAACTATATAATTCGGAACACTTTTTGGCCAGAGGAAAAGATTTTTAAGAAATTTTAACTGGATGACTTCGAGTGCTTCTAAATACCTGAGGCTCCATATCTCAGCAGCGTACAGCAATGTAGTCGAAACCATTGAATCGAAGAGTGTCATTTTAGTTTTCCAGGAATCACTCTTCCCTTTTCTAAGGATTTCTGAAACCCTGCCACTCGCCATGGATGCCCTTTGAATAAAATGTTTTTAACAAGTATAAATATAACATATACAGGAAATATAACAAGTACAAAGCAAAAATGAGCTTACACTGATGACATATGCTTGGTAGCAAGGAATGTCAGGTTTATTGAGGAAATGTTCGTGGAGATTAATAACCACAGTGACACTATGGGACTAAAAGTGAATCAATAAAAAATAAAATATATGTGCCTCAACTGGGAAGGTAATGTAACCTACCATGATATAAGAGTAAACGGATTTTTATTTGAAAATGTCAGTTCATTTACCTATTTGGGGACAGAACTTAATAATGAAAATAAAATCATAGGAGAAATTAATAACAGGATTATGACTGGCAAACTTGCCTATTATGCAAACTCATTCCTCTTTAAATCTTCTATTCTTTCTAAAACAAAAAAATTAAATTTTTGGCACAAGAAGAAGAGGACATCCCAGAAGGAGTTGGCTATAAGACGTGGTTGATGACAGGGAAGCATTGGAAATAACAAATTGGAAGCGGAAGGCTTATCGTTCGGCAACCCAAGGCCCACACAGTGCTGCAGTGCTATGGAAGAAGAAGACTTGTTAGATCTTAATTATCAATATTGTTATAACATCTTCAATAGATATAAAAATATGTTGTGTTTAATGCAGGCCATGTATTTGTGAATACTGCTTCTAAATAAATCATCTTCCTCTAGCTGTAATTTTTAGAGTAATAATTAAGAAAATAGTTACTTACTTTAACTTGTGGATTTCTGGATGTTAATGGAGCATTTCTCAGCACAACTTTTAATGCTTCAACAGAGTTTCCTCTAAAATTGACAAAAAGCAAAAATTAGTATTACTGAACCAGACAAGACTGTTTTTTATCCTTCAATAAGATGAATTAAACAAAATGTAAGTACAAAAACCTATCCGACCAGAAAACCACAATGCTTTCTATATAAATAAATAAACCTGTACCATTAACAACCCATGAATGGTCTTGAGTTCAGTACTTAGATAAAGGTGTACTGCTACTAAGGCCAATGTTTGAGAAAGGAGATTTGGCCTCAACCATCAGGTTTTTCCCCATTAAAGGGTACTCATATTTTAGAGGCTGGATGTGCCCCAGGAAATAAATTTTCTGCCTTCAGTCAGACTCGAGCTCGGGCCCGTGAGCTTGGTAGTCAAATTCCTTACCCACTGAGCTATGTGTGAATCATAACCTGCTGTAAGGATCTGCCAGGATCTGATTATTTTTTGTGGCTGAAGAACATCCTTCCCCATTTTGAATTAGTTTTCATCCTTAAGGATACTAATTTTTTTTTGTTGCAAGATTTAACAATTTTATTAGTTTTCGTCCTAAAGGATACTGTTTAAATATGGTGGAAGGACATCTTTGGCCACATATATACTAGTTATCGTCCTTAAGGATATTAATTTAAAATATTCGATGATTTAACAGTTTTAAAGATGGTGGAAGGATATTCTGCCGTTTTTAATGCATTCAACAAGAAGTTGGAAATAGTTTTTCAACACTATCAACCCCTTCCCGTCAAAAGTTTTACTAAATTGGTGCAATATAGATATTATACAATATAGGGATTAAGATATTACGAGATGGCTCCTACTATTACCCTCAAAAGGATACTGTTTTTCAGATCTTTCAGGATCTGACGATTTTTTGCGGCCAAAGGACACAGGAGCTACTGCGCATCCTTTCTATATAACTAGATTAATTAAGATTATGTTCAATTAAGAAGTAACAATTGATGCTGAAAAAGGAATATACAATTCCATATTTTTCCATATTTTTAGAGTTCGATACTTTTTTGAGCAATGAATATTTCACTCTTAATTTTTACTAAATACTTCTATCCAGAACCGAAAATCATGTTGATATAAATTTTTTATGTATTATAATCGTTGCAGTTTTATGCATAGGTAGTTTCATTACCATTATAAGTAATGAGCTCCTCAATGATAACCAATTTGGGTTCACTCCACAAAATAGCTTGGTTCATGCAGTAATGAAAGCCAATAATCCAAAACTCTTTAAATAATAACCAGCATACTGTTATTATATCGCTTGATACCATAGGAGCATTTGACAGTCAATTATTAGTACCTTTTAAAATATCAATGCCCATGTAACATTTATAGGATAATAAGAAATTATCTTACCAACAGATCTGTTTCTTTAGAGGCAAACAACGTTGTATAGAATAAAAATCAATCCATAGGGAGACCACAAGGCTTGTGCTGTTATCCTATAATATGGAACCTGATCGTTGACTCACTGTTAAAGGCACTATTACCTTCAAATGCAATGACATATTAGCAATTATAACATCCAAATTTTCAAACATTTACAGATAGTAGTCGATATTGTATTTAACAAAATAAATTTTTGGGCTTACTCAAACAAATTGACATTCAATACATAGAAATCTAAACTAAAAAAAAACTACTAAGTCTGAACTGAAATGTGATAATACAAAACACAAACCTTAATTGAATACATACTTTGAAATATTAAAGCATAACTTTTGACAAAAAACTATAAAATGGAACCAACAAATTGATGTACTAAAAAAGTTATAAAATTAATAAATCCCTGTCCTTAACAGTGAGAGCAACATTATTACATATGGAATGCCGGCAATAAAGCACCATAAGGCAAGGCTGGAAAGAGTCTAGTGTGTTCTATACTTGTATACACAAGTATATGTGTATAAACAATACAATATTTTTTTTATTGCGGAAAAAAACCTTCATATACACATCAGAAGAAACTATAATACAGTATCTACAATTTAATTTATCTGAAAAATTTTTGTTAATTTGAGATGCGTCAGCTTTGAATGCCTTTTCCGTTCTGTGCCATGCCGTGTGGTCACGCATCCTTTTTAATATGATAAGCTCAGCCGGTATGAACTGATCTGGATTACCCGGAGATCCGACATAAAGGGGCTAACTAAACGAGGTTTTACTGTACTTTCATTTATCTGCTAATTGATACCTCAGATCATTTATTAATTTTTTAGGAAAAATTCATTTTTGCTATCATTGTTCATGTAAATTTTTTTTAAGTTTTAGTAATATTTTGGCAAACCATAATTTGTTCATTAATTATTATATAGGAACTTAGCATCCCCAGTCATAGCTTTGCTCGCTCTAATAAGTAAAGAACATAGGGGTCACCTGTGGTGTAGTGGTTAGCATAGCAACCTACTAAACCCAAGATTGCGGGTTCGCAGCCCGGCAGATGACCTTTTTAAAGGGAGTAAAAAATCCTTAGCTATGCCATCCTTCGGAAAGGACGTAAACTGGGTGTCCTGAGCCAGTGCGATGTCAGATAATCATTAAAGATCCCTATCCTAATTATACCTGGATAGGCAAAATTTAGGACTCCCACCGTAGCATCGTCCGATTAGCCATAGCAGCATAAAGTGACATTAAATGAAATAAACAAAACAAGTAAAGAACATAGATAATTTTTTAATTGAAGTTTTATTTTTTTATCAATAAAAATATATTAGAGAATAATTTCCTCAATGATATTTCCATGCATAGCTGTAATTTTTAACTTGGTACTAATGCACTGATTAGGTGGTTGAAGACTACGTAAAAGCATAATTGGACATCAGATTTTTTATTTTAATTTAAGAGTTGGTAATCTAGATTTATAGAGACTTAGGAAACTCTAGCAGAAAATGGACTGCATTATCACTTCTTACACCCCATCAAGAAAAGCAAATGGTGGCAGCGAAGATTATTAGATAGCCAAGATTATACACCCTATACTTTTTCAATAGAAATGTTATTAATTTCCTCTTCCATAATATTAGTAGGTAAAATTATAGCTCTTCCCAAAGCCAATGGCATGGTTTATTTAATAAATCTGAAACACCAGAATAAATTTCTAAAATTAAATCATTGACTATACTCACTGTTTTACCAATTTATAGAATCAACTAAAACTAAAACTATTTAGAATCAAGTAAAATCTGCCAAAAATCTATGGCAGAAACAAAGAGTTATACCGCACATTAATTTATTGTTTGGCCTAAGTTCGTGTGGAGATTGATCAACTGCTTCAATGTGAGCCCTATCACACACTATTAGTAGAAATTAATTAAATTTTATTACCAATTTCAAACTCCACCAAATGAGGACAACTTAGAACAAGTGGAGTTATTTTAGGGTCATTCCATGTCAAATTGACCAATTATATACTAGATTTGAACCTGAACCTCTCTGATTTCTATGATTTTTGGCATAGAAGTTGTACTTACCAAGACTAGTTAAAATATAAAATATTACATTTATCTGATTTTTTGTTTCTGAGTTATAAGCTTTTAAACATAAAAAAAAAAAAAAAAACTAAAGTTTTCAGTCCTCACCTTAATATATTAAAAATTACGCCATTAAAAAATTGCACCTAGTGAGCTCAAAAAATAAAACAAACAACAGCCAAGTAGGGCCAATATGTGCTTGTATCGCGATCGCAGCACATTCTATGTTTAATCTTTTTTCAATCATTAAAGGACCTCTCCAATTTATATGATTTTTGGTTTAGAAGTTGAATAAAAAAAACTATTGCACTTAGGGAGCTCTAGTATATATATGTGATTCATACTATAACTAACTACACATGGGAAAAATGTAAATATGCTTATTAAATTCTATTAAATAAACCTATTAAAACTTTTGAGTTAGTTATAAGATAGGAAAAAAACATTTTTTTATTTCATTTCTGAAGAAAATCAATATTTTTTAGTAAAAAAGAATTACTTACTCTTTACTATTTATTTATTAATAAATTCAATATCAGTGTGAGAAACACACTAAATAATAGTTTATTGTTGATTTCTTGTTAAAAAATAATGAAAAGTGATACCAGTTAGTGGCCAGAAATAAAGTTTCAAAAGTGTTCTATTCCTCCTTAAGTATGTTTCTATGGTGAGGGGGCAAATCATTTAATAAGAAATCCCTAACATAAGATGCAAAAAGTGTGATGAAAACAAAATACAGTGACGAAAGGTTAAGGACAACTCTATTTTTCTATTTCATTAAAGATTTCATTCAGATATTGCATTTAATACCTTCTGATAGTTGAGAACATGAGTTATATGGAAAGACATGTTAATACATTAAAAATCACATTATTTATTTTAAAAAAATAAATAAATAAAAACTTAATAAGACGCCAGAACCAAATAAAGGAGTTAATATAAAATACGAATAAACGTTGGAAAATGTAAATGAAATCTACAGTAACTAAGGAAAGTAATCTTACTGATTCAATAACTGAGTAATTTCATTCTCATCTGGCGCTGCAGGTGGAGATTGTGAGTCTGCTACCTCATCTTCTCTATAGTTGTCTTCATTATATTGATCAACGTCAATTTTTCTAAATGCTGCGCTCAAAGTATTAGTTGCCATCAAACCAAAATATTTAACTCCTGAACTTAAATCAGTATTAAATTGAACAGGCGAACAAGATTATTCAATCTAACAAAGAGGTTCAAAAATAATCTCGTTCAAAAACAGCCACTGTAAACTAGTGGCTTGGATAACAAAGGGAAAAGCTTGGAGGGTTCCGGGGAAAGCTCAACGAGCATAGAAAGGAAATTTACCCCCGGTGCCCGACTTGTGGAGTCCCAGAAACAGCTGAACATGTAGTGTTATCCTTCACTGAGATGGAAGGACACCGTGCCAGGTTGTCAAGGAAAACCGGAATCTTCGCCCTCGTCGAAGCGGACTTCCCCCGACTCATGGAAGAAGATAACTATCCCCATTTTAGGGAATTTATCTACGGGTGGAAGGAAGTGGTGGGCCCTACGCACTTCACCTTAGGAAGGCCCATCCCCGCGGTCGGCGAGCCACCACCAGCGGAAGAAGAAGACCAGCGACCCTGAGGACTAGAGGAGGACCGGACGGATGCTGTGGACCAGGAGGGCTGGACCAAGCAGACCGGACGGATGCAGTCTCAAGGAGAGCTGAAAGGAGTGGACCGGACGGATGCAGCGTCCCAGGAGGACTGGACCGGGCTCACCGTCCGGAAGAATGAAGGATTAAGGTGCGGTCGCTAAGGCGTACAATGTATGGCCAGTCCGCACCATAGAAAATAAAAGAAGGTAAGAAGGCACCATAGGATTGTTCCCAAGAAATATATATGTCCTCATCATATAATGTAAATAAAAAAAATAAATTAATTTGATTAATAAAGCGTTTTATTGGCAGCAGCGGCATACATAAAACCCATATGTTGAAACCGCTGCTGTCAAAACCCCGTATGCCTAAAAAGTGGATAACAAAGGATAACAAAAACCAATCAGACGTATCACTCCTATTCCATTATTCATCATTTTGCAAAATTTCCTGAACTTATCAAATTTATAGGTGGTGGCCTTTACGAATTGAAATGCGGGTATCGTAAATAAAATTTATGTCCTTTATACCGGAAAGTTTTAACATTCTATATAGTCCATTCAATAAACTGGATATAATGGAATATGCGATAATTTTTGACTTCATAACTTCATTAGGAATGGTTAGAAGGTAATCATACTAAAAGTCCCCGCCCCTGGGGGGTGAGCTAACGGTGGGGGAGGGGAGAAGTTCAATTTTTTTGGTTTTTCAATAATATTTCGAAAACGGTGGAATCTAGAAAAATATAATAATAAACATAAATATTAATAATAAAATATTAAAGTTAATTAAATTTACTATAAAATTTATCTATTATATATTTGTCAAATACCACTCACTCACTTAACACGAAATCTCAGAAACCACCGAACGGATTGGAATGAAATTCGATATGTAGATTCGTCTAGGGCCGTAGGTGCTCGCTAAGAAAGGAATTTTAAAAAATCGGCCTGGATCGCGGCTAATTTGCGAAAAATGCGATTTCAATTTTTATTGGGTGAATAATAAAAGATTAATTATCATATGGTATTTGGATATAAGCTAAGTTAAAAAATAGGTTAGATCTTTCAGCCGCAAACTTTGACCACCGTTTAAGTTCCTTATAGTTGTAAACAAACAAAAATACGATTGATGTCGAAACCTTATAATATTGGTACTTTCTGTGAACTCATCGTAGCTGCAGAGGTTACTTACAACTTACAAGTTTGAGTTGTTTCGTGAAGAGAAGCTATTAAAAGACTTATGTTAAAGAGGAGGTTAAAAGACTTATGTTCTCTGGTGATGACATGTAAGGCCAGTTCGATGTAGGGACATAAAACAGATAAGAATCAATAGTTCTACCAAGTGTATGATTCTCTTTAGTATCGTATCATGTTCTACTATGGAGAAGAAAGGTACAGTATTAACATCCCTCAGCGTGACCCAAACTCCAATACATCACTTAAGAAAACTGTGTCTGCAGCTGATTTTTACGCCTAAATGTTAGTGGAGCGAGGAAGGTGAAGGTGAAGAACCTTATTTACTTTAATTTCGTAATCTCCTCAACCAATTTATGCTTGATAAGTACGCTAAAATAAAAACTTTCTTCAAAAAAGTTAAGAAGTTAAGACTATATTCACTTAAAGTATGCCATAAGAAAAGCTGATGGTCTGGTATCAGAGCTGGGTAAGATGGTAGTGCTGCCTCGAAGCTTCACTGGAGGACTATCAAAATAATATAAAATTAACTTTTGCAAATTGTCAAATTTACTTATTGAAATTATTCTAAGAATGGAATTGTTCAGGTTTATTTAAATAATAATTATCAACGTTAAGCTTAACTTTTACTAATTTAAGTTGTCTTCATCCTAATGATATTAAACCGTAGCGGAGCGGGGTACTTTCAGCTAGTTATATATAAATTTGTCGTAATTCTAACCGTTTACGAGATATACGTTATTGAAAATCGGTGATTTTCGGGCGAAAACAAATGTCACCTCCCTTTTTGTCAAACTTTTGATTCTATTACGTTCCACAACCGTTTCTCAGAAAAACCGTCAGAATCAAAATTGTAGAGCATTAAATTATATATACGTTTCTGGCATTTGCTTCAAATGTTTAACAAAAAGTGAGGTTATCTGAGCATTTGTTAATTTTCAAAGACGGTTTCATATCGAACACATCAAAAGCATCTGCCTTTGTCAATTCTCAAACAACGCATAAATTCAAATGGCACGAACTTTTTAGTGTTTAGACAGCTGAAGTTAATGTCATCGCCATAGCTTCACGATACATCTTAAACTCGACCATTAAATGTTAGGGGAGTGGTATATTCTACCAAAGCTCTATATTTTTCCTTATTCTCGCCAGGTGCGCACTTCTTTTTCATGGCCCATAAGGATTATCATATGGCCAAGTACTATCCACAATAATCCCATCCTTCTTTAAATTGTCAAGCTCCCTCACAGCTTGTGGATACCCCCTCTTTTTTTCGTATATGACTCTGTCGTCTTTCAAAGGAATTTAATGCACCGTTCTACCCGTTACCCCCAAGCTTATCCTCCTTCCTTAAAAAATATATCTTCATATTCACTTATCAGGGAGTGTCTCCAGTTCTCCACTCGGCCAATTGCTCCAACCTTGGCTTTCCCATCTGTCTGAAGTTCCCTTCATTTATAACTCTTCCCCCCTATACAAATACTCCACCTTCCATCGCTGTCATACAAGTTCTACCTAGAAGGTCGCAACAGATAATCGCTAGGTATTCCCTGGGTATATTCTCTACTATGTGTATCTTTAAGTTACCTTTTTCTTTTGACCATCTCGCTAGATCTACTCCCTAGTGTAATCAATTTACAATTTTATCCCTGGATTTTGAATGCCCTCCTAATCCCTCCCATAAAGCTGTGTACTGGCCGTGCGAGTCCCAACTTAAATATCTGAGCTCCGAACAGAGTGACTTTCAGCAAAGTGTCGCCTCCGATCATCACATGGTAAAACTTCAGGTGCACTCTGCATATCATGAGCATAGGAAGGTTCATATCGTTGGACTAAACGAGGATTAAGCACTTTAGTGTGTATCACAACCGCTACTGCTCCGCCAATAAGAGACCTTGTTCAGGTTACCTCCTTAGCCCTACGCCGAGTGATCAAAAGTTACCTCAGCGGCAGTGCCACAAGTATCAGTCTGGGAGGTGGTGGTGAATGCTTATGCGGACGATATCCTCTGTGTGCTGCAGAGGCTCCAGGAGTCAGTTCTCCGGCGAATGGTCCATAACAAAAAAGCTTTAAAAGGGCTAAAAATAACGTCATCCAAGAAAACATATGATTACCATTGGACCCGTCATTCATTGGTTGCGGAGAAACTCTAAAGGAAGAAACATTGCGTCAATCCCCCCTTCGTACGAACATGTTGGCCGAGAAAGGGGCCTAGATTCTGTATTATGACCTAATTACACCTTCAGTGACCCCGTCTTCCTTCATTCCTTTGAAGAAATACGAAAAAAAAAAAGAATCACTACAACTATAGGCTGTCCATCTTAAAATGCTGGAGGTAAAGCAAGATTATTTTTTTAACCCAATAAGAGTCTTTGTCAGAAAATAAATTTGAAGGGCGAGGGAAAAAAAGGGAGAAATGCGAGGTTACCTTCACTTTTCATTTAAACACTCCGAGAGAACGGGTGTAAATTAAGTTGATTTTTTATTTCTTATTCGGTGATAAATGATATAGATAGCCCTTTTTTCTACTGTTTTTGGTCTCTGACTTTTGACCCTTTAAACAGATTTACAGTATTACTTCCGAAGAGGTGGCTTGCCCTTTTTAACAGATACTTTTTGGTAACCAGTTACTGTTTTAACGTCGCGCATTACAGCGGTACTCACTCGAAATTAAAACTTCCAAATATCCCTCCTTTCACCACGAGATCCCCAGATTCGATTGTCGATACAAATAGCAATCACACTACATGCTTTTGTAAATTTTATTTTTTACAGTTTTCAATACCATTGTATTTTAAATTTTTATTTTATTCAATAAATATTATATCTTATTATAACATTGAATAGATATGGTATTCTAAACTAGCTAAAGAGAACAAAAAATAGCCAGAAATGAAATTAATAAAAGTGTTTAAATTTTAGTAGGTATACTTAAATAAGCCATAAATATTATAAATAGTCTGTAAATGAAACGAACAACAATTTATAATAAACTGACAATAGTAAAAAGCCTGAGAAGCCATAAATAAATGACAAGGTGTGAGAATGATTTAATTTAAAACTAGTAATATTATGTTAGTAATAGTATAATAATATTATAAAAATAATATATGAAGTATATTATTTATATGGATAAATATAGTACATCATAATATTATATGGATAAATAAGTATGGGTACATATAAGATATTTCTTTTGTTTAAAAATGATATAGAATAATAAATGAACATTCTGTAGTCGTTTTTTCTTAAAACGTGGACCTAGTGAAGAGCGGTGAGGCTGAAAAACATCGGGGCTAAGATAGTATATGGGATAAAGGGAAAATTGAGTTCTAATATCAAATGTCTATCGCTAGAATGCGCGCCGGTAAAACAGTTACTGGTTACCGAAAAGTAGCTGTTAAAAGGGGCAAGCCAACTATTCGCAAGTAATACAAGATTTACTTATACAGGCGGTTTTAGTTGCTTAATTTTTGATAAGAAAATGAATTGATACAAATTACAAACGTGTGATAGTATTATTAATTATTCTACAGGGGCAGCAGTTCAAGATAAAGTTTTAATTTATATGTTAATTTACAGAATAGCTTCCAAGTTACATTTATAAAATCGATAATAATAATTATATTTCGATATTTATCACGTTTTATTGCTTTGATATTTCCATATAAACTTTGTCTCTCCTTCAGAAGTAATTTATACAATTTATTTAAAATATTAACTAATGATTTTGAAGATGATTTGATTATTTCGTAGTATAGTAAATAATATCAAAATATTATTTTATTAAAATTAATTTCAAACAAAAAGATTTCTTCAAAACTGAACAGTACTTCTATTTTTAAGGTATTCAATACAAAATACTAACCTATGAAGTATACGGATCTTCCGAATCATATGTTTGTCAGCCATTGTTTTTTGTGTTGTCACAAAGGAGTTATCTCATGATATATGATTAAATGTTAACAATTTGACGAAATATTTACATTGTTGAATTAGAGTAGCTTTATTTAGTATAAAGTATAGTTAGAAATCAGGACTGTAAGGTAATAGATGAAAGTAAATTGCTCCAATTAATTTGTATTCTGCTGTTGATATTAATATGTTTACACTAACTTCATAAACTGAAATATAAAGTTATTTATCTTAAGTCTGTTTTTCTTTCTACTACTTCATATAAAAAGTTGTTAAATATTTTCTATTTAGGAAACATGTCTGGAGGACCCTATAGTTATTCTTATATTTTTAAATACATTATTATTGGGGACATGGGTGTTGGGAAATCATGCCTGCTCCATCAGTTTACAGAAAAAAAATGTAAGTTTTGTTGGATGTTTTTTCATTATGAATATAATTTTTTATGCCACTTGAACTCTATTTATTAGTCATGGCTGATTGTCCCCATACAATTGGTGTCGAATTTGGGACTCGAATCATTGAAGTATCAGGTCAAAAAATTAAGCTTCAGATCTGGGATACTGCAGGACAAGAGAGATTTAGAGCTGTTACACGGTAATAATCCTAAGTAAATCATCAGTGAATTATTATAGAGTAGGTTTTGATGTAACTTTGTTGGTAGATCATATTATCGTGGAGCTGCTGGAGCACTAATGGTTTATGATATTACGAGACGATCAACTTATAACCACCTTAGCAGTTGGTTGACTGATACAAGAAATCTCACTAATCCAAGTACTGTAAGTTTTGTTTGTTACATGATCTTAATCATTTAAGTTCACCTTATTTCTAATTTATTTTTCTTTCTTAGTATACTGGTCATTATTGATTTATGAGTTACTTTTGTAGGAGTACCATTTATAAGATTGTTCTTCCATTAGTCTCAACTCCATTGTTTTTCTTTAATTAATTTTTTTTTCTCAATCTTTCGCTGTATTTCATATTTAAATATTTGTTATACATATTTACTGCTTTCTGTTTTGATTAAGAGGATTAACTGGACATTATATTGAACTGATTTTCCTATATGTTTCATATTTAGTCTATATTTATTATTTTGATGCTTTTACTTTAATGATTTAAAAAGCTATTCTTTTTCAATGATCCTCACTCTA
Source organism: Euschistus heros (assembly GCA_003667255.2). Taxonomy (NCBI): domain Eukaryota; kingdom Metazoa; phylum Arthropoda; class Insecta; order Hemiptera; family Pentatomidae; genus Euschistus; species Euschistus heros. The sequence continues at coordinate 61,904 of RCWM02001012.1, forward strand.
AACTACTAGCTGATTAATTTAGTATCTAGTATTTCAGAGTTATGCTAAATTAAGTCACCATTTTCATTATTTTGTATATTTGAATTGATCTGCTTTTGATTACTTAAATTTTGTTTTTTCCTGATATCCTTTATTTTTTTACCATTTCAGTATTTTATATTTTTCTTAGTTAACTTGGTTGTAATGTAATTTTATTTGGTTGTATACAGACTAATTTTATAACTGCATTAAATTAGTCATGCACAAATGTTATCTTTATATTCGCTATTTTGCAATCTTTGGTAAAGACAAGCTAACACCATATTAATGTTATACACTAGATCCCAACCTTTTAACCTATATATTCCCTCACATAAAACTGCTTCCTTTGACAAATCCTTCATCATTCATGCTACCTCCTTCTGGAATATACCCACTTCTATTCGTAAAGCTGCTTCCATAACTTTCTTTAAAAATAATTTATTCCTGTACCTTTTAGACAATCGATCTTCCGCAAATATGTCAATAATCAAATGAATACTTAAAATTACTTTATTTTTTTTCTCTCTTTCTTTCTTTTATATATATACAATTATATTTTGTTATAATTATTATTCCATATATTTATTTATTTTTAATTTAATTTAATTTAATTTTTTTTCCTGTAAAAAATGTATGCTGTTATTACCAAAGCATTTAATTTGTAAATAATAGGTCAGACAATTGTGCTTTTAACTGTGCATTATTTTTATTCTTAGGGGACAGTAAGTCACAGAATAAAGTTTGTTTTTTCATTTCATTAATGTTACAATTTTTACACTAATACTTAAAACAGACAGTATATTATTCTTTTATTAATTTTTTTTGTATCACTTTATTTAGGACTCAAGTTAATAAGTTGAACTCTTAATACTTCTTACAAGGGGAAGACACTTCTCTCACGGATCTTGTTGGCAATTATTTAGGAGGTTCCTGATCAAAAAATATTAGACACGTATTTTGCTGTTCCAACTAATGAGCCCTAGAATTCGAGAAAAAAAAATGAAATTGCATTAAACTAATTAATTTTATATTTCAAGTTTAAAAAATGATAGCGGCATAATTCTTGCATAAAAATTTTGATTTTTAAGTGCATATTTAGGGAAAAATAACGGCTTAATAGATTTTGGTTTAAGTTAATTAAATTATAAAACTATGATTAGATCTTCAAACAAACTATTATACATTTGTTTACACAAAAAATGGCATTAGATTCAAATTCAGCATTCAAAAGAATCCTTAAATACAAAGTTTCATTTAAATAGATAAATATAAAATCGTAACCTTCAAAATTTGCAATAGGTAAGCAATTTTTTTTTTTTTTTTTTTTTAATTTACAATAACTTGAATTACTGTTAAATGGTTAAATGTATCGATTTCATATTTTTACCCAAAATATAGGGTTGTGATATGCTTGAAATGTTTTTGGTTTCAAACACAAGGTAAAAATCAAATCATGTTTTGTTCAATTTCAAATAATAATAATTTCAAATTTCAAATCTTTATCGATATTTTTACACCACTCAACCTATATTGGAGGTTCCTACACCATCAATTTTATAAGTATAAAACATCTCTGAATTGATTTCCTTTTTGGGTAATGGAGGGGTAATGGGGTAATTTCATAAAATTTGATATTTGAAATACATATATATTGTAATATTTTTCTATGATCATAAATTTTTATACAAATAAATCAATACTTAATAATTATCTTTTAACTCGTTTTGGGGTTCTGTCAATATTCTTGAGAAAATTATGACTGGAATATCAAACAACCCTGTTTATATAATTATAGATATTATTTTTAACATACAAAATAACATATTTAATTTTACATCTACTACATTTACTTTTTACAGTCCATTACCTGGAGAGCACCTACACACTTTCACTACACAGTCCTGTTCATTCCTTGTCTCAAAACCAACTGCCCCTTTTTCCTACTTGCCTCAATGGTTGGACCTCTCCCAGGTATCGAAGGTGTTCCTAATCCCTGGGTTCCTACCTGATTTTGACCACCCTTACTTTCAATATTTGCTCTTCCTGAACTTCAAATCCAAATATCATGTACAAACACTATTATAGAGGTGAATCATCACTGAATTCATTTCCTTTCTGGGGCAAGGAGGGAATCAGTATTCAACCGATTACTCCCCCCTATCCTCAGAAAAGGAAATAAATTCAGTGATAGTTCACCCCTATAAAATTGTTGTTATATAGGTGTTATATTACATATTTTATTATAGGTGTTATATATTATATTGTTGTTATATATCTTGAATATAAAATTTTATGAAAATCTGTTGAATTCCGTTTTCCTCCTCAAGGTCTTTGAGGCAAAGGTCTTTAAAATTGTAAAGGCATTGTCAACAAATGTTTGAAGCATTTACAGTTTTCAACACAAATCCTGCCTTAATTTGAAAATATAGAGCTCAACGGAGAGTGTCAATTGTGCCCTTATGTCATATCTGCACCACTTTCCCCTTACTGTAGTTGTAGGCCCATAACTACAACTACTGGTTGGTATTTGCCGTCATAACTAATTTTTTATTCATAACTACTTACTACAGTAGTTTTTTCATTAGTAACTAGAACTACAAATGTAACTTCTTTCCAACTACTGTACCTGTAGTTTAACTATTAGTTTAACCTGTAGTTCAACTATTTTTTGCCCAACTCTGCCTGCTGTATAAGTTTAATTTGAATTAGTTAAGGGGGGGGGGTAGAGTTTTGGACAATTGTTTGATTTCAAAAAGAATTCAAAGGGTTTTCTTTAATAACTAATTAGTTGTTAATACAGTGGACACTATTTATAAGACTCACTTTGGGATCGACAAAAAGTGAGTCTTATAGGCGGATGAGTCTTATAAGCGAAAAGAAAAAAATAATATTAAAAATGTCTTTAATTTACAAAAAAAAAATTAATTTTATCAGTTAATATACATAGCGTGTATGAGTTAAAGATAATGCTCAAATATAATTTACGTTGGCTTTAAAAAAATTGTTATTTTAGTTTGTTTTTTATTATTTTCTAGTATTCCAAGCTTGTAATCATAATGCTTTTCAAAATTGGTCCCTTGGTGCTGGACAGCTCTCCTCAACACCCCTAGAGCCCATAGAACCTCAGAGTGTGAAGGTGGAAGCGACACTTCATCAGTTTCCTCCTAGTCAACTTCGTCATTGTTTGTGGCATTCGATAAGCTGCTGCTCCTGGCTTCTTTCATGACAGACTCAGAGATCAGGTCCTCAGAATATGCCTCAGAGGTTTCAAGATTGTGGTCGATATCCGTCTACTCCTCGTAGGTCTTCTGGCTTCTCTAAAATGCAGCCATATTCCTCCTTCTGCTCTTCTTCTGTTTTTACAAAACCTCTGTGCCGGTAGCAGTTTCGAATTGTTACATCACTGACGTGATTCCACGCTTCATTGGCCAGGTTTAAAGCCTCCAGAAGGTTGATTCTCTTGGCGAGGTCGTTTGCTTTGAAAGTCAAATTTGAATTTGGTTGTAATTCCAAGGTTTTGTCTCTAAGAGCGATAAGGTTTTTTCTCATTTTTGACCTATAATATGCTTTAAAAGTACGAATGATTCCTTGGTCACACGGCTGCATCAGTGACGTTGTGTTAGCAGGTAAGAAAACAAGCTTGATGTTCTTCAAATTCAAATTTACATTGTGAGCTGTGCAATTGTCTACCAATAGCAAAATTTTCTTATTTAACTGTTTATCCCATTTTATCAACCATTCACTAAATATTTCTTGCAACATCCACGCATTTTTAGTTGCTGTTTAGTCAAGAGGTAGAGCATGAACTCCTTTGAAACAACGAGGCTGCTTACTCTTTCCAATAACAAGCAATTTTTTCTTCTCTCCCATCATACTGGCACAACACAGCAGTGTCACCCTTTCTTTGTAGGCCTTGGTTCCTTTTGCTCTTTCATTTTTAAGGACATAAGTGTGTTCAGGTAGTGCTCTGTAGAGCAGGCCTGTTTCACATTGAACACGTCGGAGGGTGAAAATTCGGCGATAAGAGAGGGCCATTCTTTTTCAAGCCATAATCTAGCACCTGTGAAACCAGCATCACCTTGCTCTCCGTAGGTTTTTTGGTAGGAAATATTTTCTCTCTTTTTCCAGCGGTGAAACCATCCTTCTATAGCCTTGAAATTATCTTTATACCCATTTTTTCTGCCAATTCTTCAGCTTTTTGGTGAAGCAAAGTTCCAGAAATGTGAGCATCCTTTCCACTCCTTTTCCGTTTTCGACTCTGAGATTTAGTTTGTAATGCTTCACTTTCGATTTCTGGTCTATTTTTCAAAATCCAGGCCAATACAGTTTGTGAAACTTAAAGCTTAACCAGCTGCCTCGCGTTGCCCCATTTTTGGAAGAAGGTCGTGCTTAAACTTTCTAATTTATCACTCAAACTAAGAGCACAACGCGTACTCATTTTAACACTGAATAAAAAAGATGAAAAAAAAAAAAAAGAAGAAGTTTGTAACTTGACACTTGAATAAAGACTGACCCGTGAGTTACTGGAAAGGAAGTCACTGGATAAGGAAATATTGTCACGATTGCTAAGCGACCGTTTTCACAAAGACGAGAAGAGGGTATACAGGACTGTTTTTTTTTTTTAATTTCTGAGAAACTGAGTCTTATATTCGAAGTGATGAGTCTTATAACTGACTTTTTTTGTGTGTATTTGGATACGTCCGGAATGTTCAAGTCGATTCTGAGTCTTATAGGCGGCTGAACCTTATAACTAGAGACCGGATTTCTGTGTTATTGCACATTTAGTTCGCTTTGATTTAGCGCTCTCTAACCCAAGTAGTTATCTCATTTATAACCTTAGGATTCTTATTCTTAAATTTTATTTTGCACGAAATTGCACAAATTTGACTTTTTGAGCTTAATTGCAAGAATTCTGGTTTTACTGCACCGAATTGCACAATTGAACCATATTCATCTAATTTTATTCACTTAACCATTTTTTTTAAAAATTTTACTTACGATTATTAGGCAACATTTATAACATTTATTTATATTAAATAGGTTAATTAGTTTTAAATTTAAAGTAAAAAGTCACTTAAATCAAATGTATTTGAGACCTACTACTTTTAGATGATCGTATTGAATTAGGAGCTTTAAGGATTTAGGCAAACATTGAGGATCAACGTACTTCCTAGAACTAAGACGTTTCCTCAGAAAATTTTACTCCCCGCTTCTCATTGTATTCCCCACTTCTGGCCAGTTGTTGACAAGATTTTTAAACTATCAACTTTGAAAATGCCAAAAACGGCCGCGAGTATTTCTACAAAATTGAAACAATGAACAAATGAATATCCAGAGCTGATATTTGATGGATAAGTGGTGGTTAGTTTTTGCTGTGTGAAAACAATAGGCCACGGCAGGAAATCGCTAATAGACGCACATTCCAAATAATTAAGTTTTTTTTATTAATTTATAAAAAATGATTTTGGCCTGTGTCAAGCATTAGTAGGTGCTAATATTCCTTTATTCAAACTTCAGTCGCCATCTTTCCGAACATTTTTAACAACTTACACTCAGAAAATAATACCGGACGAAAGTACTCTGAGAGAAAATTATTTAGAAGTTGTTTAACTCTACAGTTATGACAATTTGTGGAAAAATTGGAGACCACTACGCCATAGTCGATGAAACTACCAACGAATGAGGCCCTTACATTTGTAATATTTCAATCCGTGTTCTTCATCCGAAGATCGCACCGACACCATCGTTAATTTTATGTAAAGTAATTTTGAGTACAAACCATGAAACGGTTTCACGTTTTTAACGACAGTCTAATGGATTTTTTTAAAAATACCAAATACCAGAACTAAGTTCTGCTATTAGTGACAGATGCAGCTCCTTACATGATGGCTACCGGTCATGCTCTCGAAATATTTTATGCAAATATGATTCCCGTCACATGCATAGCTCATGGGTTCAATCGGGTGTTTGAAAAAGTGCGAGAAATTTTCCCAGGAGTCAATAAGCTGGTAAACAACTGAAAAAAAGCATTCCTCAAATCCCCCTCTTGTGTGGTATCGCAATGAAATGCAATGTGAACTTCCACTAGAACCTGTTTTAACGCGATGGGATACATGGTTAAATGCAGTACTATTTTAGGCCGATAATTTCCAAAGTTTTAAAAATTTATACATAAATTAGAAAAAGACTAGATAAAATCAATTTCAAAAATTTAAATCCACTGACTATTATATCCGATTTAACCTTAATCAAATCTCACCTGTCAACCGCTCTGATACAATTTGAATCCCGAAATCAATCCTTGAATTCGCAAAACGAAATTATTGAAACTCTCGAAGAAAGCTTTAAATGAATTGAAAATGAAAAGGGAAGATGTTTGTTTTCAATATTCGAGTCAGTCCATGAGAAAAACTACGGCTACATTCGTTAAACAAAAATTAAATTATTGTATCAAGGGAAAGGAAATAGAAGCTGATAATCTGGATTCATCCACAATCGCATTCTACAAAAATTGTCCATAGATGTTGAACGTTCCTTTTCTTTGCTAAAGAACATTTTAAGTGACAGGCGGCATAATTTTACTGAGAAATATTTTGAAATTTATAATGTCGTACATTTTCACGAAACTTTTAAAAACTTATTTTTCAAAAGCATTTAATTATATTTTGTTTCCACGTTAAAGGAAATTTTAATAAAGATATTTATATTTCTTTTAATTAACAATTTTTTTCATTTCCTTTTTTCCCCAAATTTTAAAGTATTTTAGATTGAATTAACACTAAAATGATACATTGTCAAAATGAGTTCTTAAGTTTATTTAAGGCTGGTTAAGTTTTGCATATTTGTGTAAATAAATGGATTGCTGCATGTATTAAGTTTTTAAATTCAGTTTTTTACTGCAAGATTTTGCATGTTTTGAGTTTTTTACTGCACAAAAATCCGGTCTCTACTTATAACCCATGAGTCTTATAAGCAGCATCCACTGTATAACTAATATATATATATCAATAAGGTTAAGGGCACTAAAAACTAATATGACACCATTTTCGTGTGAAAAATTTTTTTTTTTTACTTTCCCAACTAACCCTACATTATTGAATAATCTGGGATCAGCTAATTCTTATCAAATTTCAAATAATATTAAGAAAAAGTAATTACTATAACAGTTTTTATTCAGGATTGGTGTATATATTTATTTTTATTTTTATATATATTTTTTTATTCAATCTCTAAGAAAATCATCAAAATGAAATTTTCTGGTGAATCTAACATTAAAATTCACCCAAACCTTTTAATTATTTTTGAAACTTAAATGATCACTCTTGACCAATTCAAACTGTATTTATATGGTGGATAATAATTCCTAATTAATGTACACAATTTTGTTTAATTAAACAAAAATAATACATATTTGAGCACAAATTAATGTCTTTAAAAATCTACATAAAGTTGCTATTGCAACAAATATTTCATTAAAAGTTACTTAACATTTTGTTAAAATAATATTTTACACTGACATTAAATAATATTTGAATATTACATTCACTTTTGATAATTAAAACTTATTTCAACAAAATCTACTGTTAGCTTTTAATTCAGTATAAATTTATTTTGTTCATGAATAAAAAAAAAAAAAAATTAAATGATTACTTTGTTATATTGACTTGGGACAAGATATCTTCTTCGGCTGCATCCAAAACTGCAACTGAGGTTAATCCTACTATGAAATCCCTTCAGCAACCTATCAAACAAAACATGTGCACTTCTGCACCTATCAACTTTTGCTGTTAATTGCTACTTTCTCCTTGTGTGCTATCTTACTCCCTTAATTTGCATCCCATGACAAAAGTTCACAAATCATGCTTTAGAAAATAGTATTAGCCTGGGAAATGAAAAAAGATATAATCTGGTAAAGGAATCCTATTAAACTAACTCAAAGAACTGCTAAAAAATAACTACCCTTGGAGGCTAAGTATGTTGTTCAAATGCTGAAGGTTCTGTATATTACTGTAAGAAAAGGCTTTAAAATTATTAATAGTTAATTTGCAGAAATGTATAGTTGTCACATTCATGTAATAATCTTGTTTTTGGTTTGAAAGACTGCCCACCACTTTGTTATTTGAACAGCTACTCAGTTATCAAAAGTCTAGTTGGCCCTGTTTCTGAATGAAATGGCACGGAAATAAAAATGATATGGAATTAAGTGAAATGGCGTGTTTTATTTAAGTTGGAGGCTGTAGTAGTGAATGTTTGAAGTGTCTGCACACTTTACCATTTTTGTAATCTCTGGCGTACCAGTTTGAATTTGGCTTGAGTAATACAATTTATTTCATGACAAACACGGAATGAATCTTTACCTTCCCTTTTTCGCTACTATAGGTGGGTAACCTGTAAGATAACCCATTCTTCCTGCCCTAGTTAGAGTATTTTTGAACTTTCAGCCCTAACAAACAACCACCTATGTAAGGTTACTTCAGATAGCAACTTTTACATCTTCATTTATTGATTTTTATTTGCCGTTACATACTATTGGAAATAAGTGTAATTTAATTCATTACTTATGTAATAAATAAATCTAATTAAATTAAAAGATCTCAAAAATTTAATATTGAAGCAAAAGATCTCAATAGGTAAAAATTAAATTACATGATCTGAACAGGTAAGAAAATGGCTTAGTAATTGGTTCAAATTGTGAATTACTTCACATCTTTGAACATTAATTCTATATTTTTTCCAAATTAGGCAAGTATCTGACAAGGGGACGTTTGCAGTTGTAACTCACAGATTTGAATGTCGATTTTTGTGTAGGTAGTAGGGACCTATAATAGTGCAAAACTAGAGTTATAGCCACCAATAGGCATTAGGAGCTAAATTTATTTTCAAAAAATAAAATATGAAAATCACGTTTTATTTTTTTCTTACCTCTCAGTCAAGATAGTGAAATGATTCTTTCACGTTAAATTGTAGTTTTGTATGCAAATACTTTCGTTATGTTCAAAACACGACCTGGCTTCAGGGTGCTCAAAAACTTGAAAAAAATGACAAAATTCCAATAAAATACGCTGTAAATCAGTGGAAAGTTTTTTTCATGAACAACTGACCTCAAAACTCGAGTTAACGCACCATAAAACCCTTATATGTGAAATTTTATCAAAATAAAAAAAAATTGATTTTTTACCCCTTTCGAGGAGGTTAAAATTTTGAAGTTGAGATTTCATCAACAATTTCTAACGGCCATAACAACTGGTGCGTTCAACCGATTACAATAATAATAGCATCACTAGAATCAGCATACATTCTGCTTTTTATCCATGCATATAACATTATGATTACTCCAGATTTTAGAGGACAAAAACTGATGTGAATCAAAAAATCCGAGGTCAGCTATAACTTGATATATCTCAATAAGGAAAAATCCTGCGACCTCCAGGTTTGGGCAAAACTAGACAGTTCTACGGCTTCTAGATGACCTTAAAATTTGGTAATAATCGGTGGCGAAATATCCCTTCTTCTAAAATCTTGGGGTAAAAAATTTTTAATTTTTGATTTCGACCAAATTTAGTTTCTACATGTTTTTTGGGATAAGGAATCTGAAAATGATATTAGTTTTTAGTTTAAAAATTTTTCTCATATATATTTTTAAAGTTTCTTCAAAATTTCAGGAGTAAAAAACCTTTAATTTTTTATTTCAGCCTAATTCGCTATTTACATATACCTTCAGATGAATAATCTAAAAATAATATCAGGTTTTTGTTTAATAAAAACTTTCCTTATTTATACTTATAATAATATCTTTAGTAAGGCAGAATTACTTCCAAAGGCTAAAATTGTAAACAACCATGTTTGTTTACAATTTGAATTAATAAGTTAGTTTAAAAATATAAAACATTTAAAAATTTGTATAGACCTTCTACAGTTTAATTTTTAAAATATTTATTTCGTCGATAATATTTCAAACTTTTGATTCAGTAAAAACGGTTTATTCAGATTCAAAATTTTGAGATTGTGACGAATGTATGACTTGATATTATTAATACCTTACAACTGTTTTGTTTATTATAGAAAAATGGAAAAGCCAAGGGTTGATTTCTGGTACAGAAAGATCTCAAATTTCCTCCCGGGCGGAATTAATCTGCCAAAGTTTGATAGAGGAGCTGCAAGGAATAGTGGACAAATATGGGATCATGGAAGATGAAGAGCTACATCTGGATAATGACACTGAGGGTGGGTCGGCATTTCAAGAAAACTCATCGCAGGAGGATGACTATTCGACACAGAGTAGCCATGAATTGTATGAGCCCGAAGAAAAAAGGGATGGAAACAACGCCATTCCTTATGACGTTAAGTTAAAAGTAGTAGCATTAGCTAATCAAAACCCAAATTGGTCGCTGAAATCTCTTCAGCAGCATGGCTCTAAACTGCTGCAGTCAATCATACAGCTGCTGAGATGGAAATCTGATGTCGATAACCAGGGTAGTCGGATAGATAAACTGAAAAAAATTGAAGATAGCGTGTTTGAGATGTTTTGTGAATCAAGATCACAATATCTAGTGGTCACAGCCCGCGATATACAATTCTGGGCAACACGCTTATACTGTCAAATTTCCGGAGATAATCATTTTAGTTTCTCTGCTTCACCATCTTGGCTGCGGAGCTTCAAAAAGAAGCACGCTCTCAGTCACAGAAAAATAACAAGATATGTGCCAAAAGGTAATTTAAAATCAATTGAGCAGATATATAGCGCCGCTGAAACTTTTTCGACACAGGTCAGAAACTATCTCACATGCTCGAACTTAAATTATGATTTCGTTATTAATACAGATCAAACTGGATGTGAGTACAGACAAGATGTCGAAAGTACAGTCACTTTTTGTGGGGAAAAAACAGTTCAAGCCTGTATAGGAGACTTGAACAAAGTTACGCATAGTTACACAGTGCAATATTCGTTGGCCGTGTCTGGAAAGCTTTTACCTCAAGTTTTCTTATGCATGCAGGAATCAAAAGGTTTCTTTGGTCCATGAGTGCTGGAAAAAGTGCACAAACTTGAGAAAAGGTATATAAAAATTTAGTAATAACGAGTTCTAAATCCGGGAAATTTACCACCGATACATACATGTTATTTCTAAGAACCATCATCGAGCCATACACCAGGCATCATAAATTCTTCTTAATAATTGATTCGTGGAAGGGACAAACAAACCAATCGATTTACGATCAAATGTTCCTTGATGGTGAATCAAACTCTACGTGCACCCTAAAAATCATTCCTCCAGGATGCACTCCTTTGTGTCAACCGTGTGATGTCTATTTTTAGAGACAAGTAAAAATTTTAATTAGAAAAATTCAAAACGATCCTTCTTTGTTAGGAACTGGACGTCAATTAAGCAGCCGTGAGGATGCCATAAAAATTCATTCTTAACTGACATCATCAGCCTTTGAACCAATGATTCGGTACGCATGGTATACAGCAAAACTGGTCCCATCTACCGAAAAACCAATTTTTAAGAATGTCCTGCAAGTGCGTTTTCTCGCAGAAGTTTTAAAAGAACGATGCCAATGTACAAAAACTTGTACAATTAAATGTTCAATTTGTAACTTATTTTTGTGCTTTACGTGTTTTTATGATGATTACCACCCAAAAAACTGCATAAGTAATTAACCTTACCATTTGTATTATTTAAATATAAAGGTTTTAAAATGATTTATTTCTATTATTATTATACTTTTTACACACTAAATTTCAAATAAAATCATTTTTAAAAAAATAAAGTGAGGAAAGTTTTTTATTAAACAAAAACCTGATATTATTTTTAGATTATTCATCTGAAGGTATATGTAAATAGCGAATTAGGCTGAAATAAAACATTAAAACTCCTGAAATTAAAGAAACTTTAAAACTATATGTGAGAAAAATTTTGAAGAAACTATTTAAAAATATATATGAGAAAAATTTTTAAACTGAACTAAAAACTAATATCATTTTCAGATTCCTTATCCCAAAAAACATGTAGAAACTAAATTTGGTCGAAATCAAAAATTAAAAATTTTTTACCCAAGATTTTAGAAGAAGGGATATTTCGCCACCGATTATTACCAAATTTTAAGGTCATCTAGAAGCCGTAAACTGTCTAGTTTTGCCCAAACCTGGAGGTCGCAGGATTTTTCCTTATTGAGATATATCAAGTTATAGCTGACCTCGGATTTTTTGATTCACATCAGTTTTTGTCCTCTAAAATCTGGAGTAATCATAATGTTATATGCATGGATAAAAAGCAGAATGTATGCTGATTCTAGTGATGCTATTATTATTGTAATCGGTTGAACGCACCAGTTGTTATGGCCGTTAGAAATTGTTGATGAAATCTCAACTTCAAAATTTTAACCTCCTCGAAAGGGGTAAAAAATCAATTTTTTTTTATTTTGATAAAATTTCACATATAAGGGTTTTATGGTGCGTTAACTCGAGTTTTGAGGTCAGTTGTTCATGAAAAAAACTTTCCACTGATTTACAGCGTATTTTATTGGAATTTTGTCATTTTTTTCAAGTTTTTGAGCACCCTGAAGCCAGGTCGTGTTTTGAACATAACGAAAGTATTTGCATACAAAACTACAATTTAACGTGAAAGAATCATTTCACTATCTTGACTGAGAGGTGAGAAAAAAATAAAACGTGATTTTCATATTTTATTTTTTGAAAATAAATTTAGCTCCTAATGCCTATTGGCGGCTATAACTCTAGTTTTGCACTATTATAGTTCCCTACTACCTACACAAAAATCGACATTCAAATCTGTGAGTTACAACTGCAAACGTCCCCTTGTCAGATACTTGCCTAATTTGGAAAAAATATAGAATTAATGTTCAAAGATGTGAAGTAATTCACAATTTGAACCAATTACTAAGCCATTTTCTTACCTGTTCAGATCATGTAATTTAATTTTTACCTATTGAGATCTTTTGCTTCAATATTAAATTGTTGAGATCTTTTAATTTAATTAGATTTATTTATTACATAAGTAATGAATTAAATTACACTTATTTCCAATAGTATGTAACGGCAAATAAAAATCAATAAATGAAGATGTAAAAGTTGCTATCTGAAGTAACCTTACATAGGTGGTTGTTTGTTAGGGCTGAAAGTTCAAAAATACTCTAACTAGGGCAGGAAGAATGGGTTATCTTACAGGTTACCCACCTATAGTAGCGAAAAAGGGAAGGTAAAGATTCATTCCGTGTCTGTCATGAAATAAATTGTATTACTCAAGCCAAATTCAAACTGGCAAAACTGCAATTTAACGTGAAAGAATCATTTCACTATCTTGACTGAGAGGTGAGAAAAAAAATAAAACGTGATTTTCATTTTTTTTTTTTTTTTTTTTTTTTTCTCTGCTCCTAATGCCCATAGGCGGCTATAATTCTAGTTTTGCGCTATAATAGGTCCCTACTATCTACACAAAAATCGGCATTCAAATCTGTGAGTTACAACTGCAAACGTCCCCTTGTGAGACAAAATTTTCGAAAAGTATGGTATCACGAGCTTCATTCAAAAGCTATCTAACAGGAACTGCTGCATGGTTTTTTATTTATTTATTTTTATGAATATTTCCCTTGAGGAGAGCAATTGAACTTGATGCCACTTTATTTTCTCGGAATGCTCTGTCTTCCTCTCCTTCATCCACTTTTTTCCAGGTTGTCGTGATGTTCTTTGTTCAAACATCATATTGTTGATTTTAGTCTGCCACTTGGTACGATTTCAATATTTTATATATTGATCAGCTGCAGGTCCCTCTGTGCCGCATTTGCTTGTAATTATAATATTGAGTAATTTCATTATTAATCTGGTGCTTTCCATCCTGTAGATGTGCGTGTTGAATTTTGCTCAGCATTATTTTATTACATCTGTTATTATGCTGGTCTTTGGATAAAGCTCCAAATTCCGTTTTTATTAATTGCTCCGTACATTTTCCTGAGAATTTTTTATTCTTGTTTTTCTATTTATTTATTAAACTTGTTTAGTAATCAAAGATGTTTTACTTGAGTGGTCCAATAAAAGAGAAAAACTTTCAGTATGAAGAACTATTTATTTAGTTCACAGAACCTTGTTATTTATGAAATTAAGAAGCCCTGTCTTTACAGAGACCAATGCAAGTTACAAAGTTATTAGTGCAACATTCAAGCAGCCCCAAGTAAATAGTCGAGTGTGGACAAGGAAAACAAGCTTGAGGAAGAATCAGGAAAGCAATGACAGTTATTCTTGTGATCACAGAAACAAAGAAAAAGGGCCATGACAATACAGAACTATACTCTTTAGTTCTCAGAGGTAAAGAAAGATGAGATGGTGACCAGTTTAGTAGGAGTTTTGTTTCATAATAACCTATCCTCATCTATCAGTAGTTCTAAATATCATGTAGGACAAGAGAATCCAAGCGCTGATGGTAGTATATGGTTCCAAAAAATATAAAGATAAAAAATACTTCGACGACCTGCAAAAAGAAGTTGACTGCGAAGGTACTGTGATGATTTTTGGAAGTCTAAATGGCAGGGTAGGTTGTGACAAGAAAATACTGGATTGAGTCTTGGGTAAGTTTGTCAAAAGCAACATCAACAATAATAAATAAAGAATCCTATGTTTTTGTGTTGCAAATGAATTTAAAATTGCTAACACTCTCTTTTCCCATAGAGGAAACCACAATTGCAACAGGGAGGAACCAAGAAGAAGTATGAAAAGAAAAGGACGGGAAGATAATTAAATCGTATAAGCTGAGAGAAGAAAATATGGTCCACTACTTCCAAGGAGAAATGAATAAGAGTGGCTGTGAATAAGAAGTGCCCATGGGATAGTGACATTGTGGAGCAGTACTGGTCAGTATTCAAGATAAAGAATTCAAGAAGATGATTCTGGATGCCTTAAGACTTTTCTGTAGTTTGAAAAGAGTTGGATCCGGCTTTAAGAGGAGTTCTTGTTGGATAGATGATGTTAAAAAAAAAATCTAAGATAAGAAGAAAGCATGGAAGAACTATTTTAACCAGAGATATCATACAGCCCCTCAGAAGTACAAGAAGAGTATGAAGGAAGCCAAGCTGAAAGTTTTGCAGGGTAGATAAGTTTTTGGAAGATTTTTAACACAAAATGGAGGAAAAGTCAAAAGATATTTTATGAATTAGTTAAAGAAATGAGAGAGAAAAGGGCGTAACATCTGGAAGGAATCGAGAACAAAGTTGGGAACATTATCTGGCAAAGTGAAGCTTCAATGGAAAGAGCTTTCAGTCTGCTTAAGGCTAAATATACCCCTTTCAGTCAAGAGTTGGAAACAGTAGAATTTATTTCCGTAATTTCTCCGGAACGGAATGTCCGATTTTCAATCTGTAAAATTCTTTGGGTATTTCGTAAACACAGAATTCACGCTACGAAGCGTTTTTTTTCTATAAATTCAATAATTAAGAAAATAAAACGTAAAAATAGGTGTTAAATATGTATTTTTAAAAATATGAGGTTATAGCCAGTTGTAGAAACGTTTTCTGAATTCCCACTAATCATAGCATCCATATTACGATCGTAATGTGAAAAATATGAATTTTGTTTACAACCGGATGGAATTGCGTCACCGGCTGAAACGGTCTCTTCCTTACCGAAATGTCTCTCACATAGGTATTCCTCGATTTTTGAAGAGCCAAAGAAAAATTGTATGATTTTGTTTTCTTGTTATTATTATTTTTTATCTGTCGTTAGATTCATTCTATTAACAATTTCTCATTTCAAGTAAGAAAGTAAGTATAAGGCAATTAAAATAAATTCTTCTAATTGACAAAAGCTGAATTCAAGTTTTAATATATATTTTGATAAATTTATTAAATATTTTATTTGTCTATTTATTACCAAATAAAAAAAAAAGACATTTTGTATATGCAATCCTTATTTTACTGCGGTATCTATAGGAAACATTGGCCCTTTTCGCTGACTAATTATTAAGAACAAACAGACCTAGCTACAATAATTTGTAAACGTTTATTTTCACTTGAAGCGTTTGACGGTCCAACAAGTTGAATGTCAACCATAGCAATTAAAATATATTAATAAAACAAACAAAAAACTTTTATTATAATTTGTTGTACTTTGAAGATCCAACAATCTGAAAAATCATGAATTGATAATAGCTGCATAGTTAACTTATAGTTGTGATATATATGTCTTTTTATAAAGTCAACAAAGGAGTTATTGTCTATTTATTTTTAAATAGAAAAAAAGTTTTGTTTACTTACTACAGGAAGTCAACACTATCTGACCCTTTTCACCGGTAATGTATTGGCACAAATAATATAAAATATTCCAAATAAATTCCATAAGTTACGTAGCCAATAGATACCTATGTAATTATATATAAATTTACATATATAAATACATGTGTAAATTTATTACCTTGTACCAAATATAAATTTAGGTGAGCATGTCGGTATATGAAGTCAATCCGATAGTACAGAAACCAGGTAAAAGATATTCCGGAAAATCCAATAACAATTGAAAATATTTCCTGTTTAGAACAAATTGTATTTCCATTAAATTTCTATCATTGTAAAGATAGAGCATAACAAAGAAGAACAATCTATTGGACGTAGAGATTTTTATATAAATAGTTCTAAATCCAAAAAGAATCTTCGCGTATCTGCTAGACGAAGATAACCTGAACTAAAAATAAGAGTTGATAATGAAAAAGAGTACGTACCCATATAATATTTACTATGATGTAATTTGAAAACATAGTGTTGTTTCGCTGAGTTGTTCAAATTCAACTTTGAAAATCAATATTTTACATTAGTTAACTGTAAAAATTGTAAATAAAATTAAACTGACTAATAAATAAAATCAGTTTTATAACTGGCTCCTTGGAAATGTTTTAGAATTACCGTAATATGAGGTAATTTCATTCTTCCCAAGTCTCGTGGATATGTAATTTTTCCATAGCGTATACCATAATAAATAAAATATATTTTTAAAAACATAACCATGAAAAGTAATTTTAAAGTGTAATTTCCTACTATTGGTTGGATAAAGGTTTATCATTTTATATTTGTATGATTTGATTTATTTGGTTGTAAATACATACAAGTGGTGGAAATAAATTGAAGAAAGTGATTTTTTTCTGATTTCTCACGGCCACATCATATTGTTGGGTTCGTCATGTTTTCTTAGCAAAATATATAAAATATATAAATAATTTGTATGAAATCGGATAAATTTATCGAGTTGACATTATTACAGAAGCCCGGACTATAGCGGTAGTTAACATGAATCAGAGTCAAACAATAATTATCCTTCTACAATCATTGTTTTTAGAACATTTTTGAAAGGGTTGAACATCTTAGCTGTTTGATAATAATAACTCAATAATGGTTTAATTAATTGATAATAACTCGGAAACCGCTACTCTTAGCACATTTTCGTTCTATGCATTAATAAAGCAAATCTGATTTGCAACAACTTTTGTTTTATATATATTATTATTTTTTTTATTTTTTTTACTATTTAATGAATTATGAATTATTATTATTTATTGCAAGGTGTTGAATTATTTATTAATTTTTTCAAAAGAGCTCAAATGTACGTATTGAGTGAACATTTAATTTAAAAGAAGGTTTGCATAAAAGTTTTAGTTCCTACTACTACTAACGTTCGGGCTATATTGTAAAATTACTTACTTTATTAATATTAAAATAAAAAAGCTTTTGTACTTTTGCTGATTTTATAAAAAATTGTTGAGTTCAAATAGTTATAAAATTTGATACAAGATCATAATGGTTTGATTATACTGTACAGATTAGAAATCTGATGAATTCTAATATCTACAATAATTTTAAATTGTAATGTACGTTTTGTCGTAATCACAAATTATTATAGGACTGCCAGTGAGAAATTCCACCAAAACTAAATTTTTGCATATACCTTTGTTTTGGCATTCTAAATAAGGTGTGAAAAGTCACCTTTACCTTCCAAAGACTCCTAATGAAGCTGTGAAGTCAAAAATAGTCAAATATTTTATTTGTAGAGTGCATACTCTACACCCCTCATTTCAGCACTCTGACTGGGGTCGCACTTCTCCGCAAAATCAAGTTTTTCCAAAATCTTATTTTATAAATTTAATTTGTTTATTTATTGATTTTATTAGAAAAAATGAAATTTCAGATAGGACACAGTTTTGGAGTTATAGCGAAAAATGTGCGAAAAAACTTGGATTTCAAAACAGTAAGCGGGTTTTAGCGTGCTGGCGTGGGTATTTTACGGGACTTGATCGAAATTTAATATACAGCTTCTTATAGTAAATATAACCAGCTTTCAGGTGGAAAAAATAATTTTGGATCGAACTATTAGTTTCGGAGCTATAGCTAAAAGAGTGCCGACAAACGTGTTTTCGCAGAGAAGTGCGACCCCAGTGCTGAAACCAGGGGTGTAGAGTGCATGAAATATGCGACTATTTTTGATTTCACAGCTTCGTTAGGAGTAGTTGAAAGGTAAAAATGCTAAAAGTCCCTGACCCTGAGGGGACGAGATTCCCCAGTTTACGCTGGGGGAAGTGGAGAAGATCTCCTGTTTCAGTTTTTCGATTATATCTCGAAAAAGGTGGACTCTGGAAAAATATGATACCGATCAAAATTAAAGCTAATTAAATTTTCTATAAAATTGTTTCTATAAACATTTGTCTAACGCTCAATGGTTTTCGAGATATACGTTATTAAAGAAAATTTAATGCTCTACCACTTTGATTCTGACATTTTCTCTGAGAAACGATTGACGAAGGCACTAAAAGCAAATGTTTGCCCGAACCAGTGCCCGCTACTGTTTTTCCACACTATATCTTGAAAACGGTTAATCCTTAAAAAAAAAAAAAAAAAAAAAAAAAAAAAAAAATGAATGGAACCCAAAAAAATCATAGAAAATATTATTATCTAAAGTTTTGTAACCTTCTCGATTGACGCCCGAGGCAAAGACATCGAGATATTTGAAAAAAAACTGATTTTGCGACCTGTGACTATGAATATAATTATGCTAACATGCTGAGGTTGGTGACTTTTCACCACTTATTTAGAATCCCAAAACGAAAGTATATGCAAAAACTTAGCTTCATTGCTTCCTTTTTGAGATTTGCTGTCTAAAATTCCTTATTTGACTGGGCTAGTAGTACTCTCAAGGTATAAATATTCTTATTGCCCAATGTTTTCTTATTATTCTGAGATATCATTATCTCGTTATTTGAATTATATTTTATTTATTAATAAATAATTTTCATGCACCAAATAAAACAAATCAGTAAGAGTGAATTTGCACTTATACACTTACAGAGACCGATAAAAGTTTTTCTTTTAATTCTTTGCCGAAGTAGTTAGTTCAGGACTCTTATATTCCAGATAATTTCTACTTACATTATGAAGATCTAATGAATAATTAAGGTAATTTTAGGTTTTTAGTAATAAAAAATGTTCATATAAATATTATGTTCTCCTAATATGTATGTTGTTTATACTTTGAAATTTTTAGTAGACATGCAAGAAGCTTGATTATCAAATTTTATAAATATCAGCTGTTACATTCTATATTACAAATGTGTTTTCATGTTAAAGGGTTCAATGAAACAGTTCTTAGGAATTGATAAATTATTAACAGTTATATATTTCTTAGTTAACTGTTATCAATGAAATTAAAAATTTTACTTCTTTAAATAAACAGTTATAGTTTACTCATTATTTCTCGATTTATTTACCTTTTGTGGAAAACTAAACATATGTTTTGGTCCTAATGATTACTTCACACTTTGAATTCCGTTGTTCGAATATAATAATCAGTGAAATAAATTCCTCTTGAACAATGCCAAAATATTTGTTTAGGGTATTTTTAATAAAATAAAGTATTCATATGTTAACTCGTTATTTGTTCCAAATATCATTTGTTGTCGGTTTATTATTTTTAATATCTCCTGGGTTTAAAAATGTTTATAAATTTCATAGATATTCTAACTATGCTTTAAAAGAGTTTGTTTTAGTTTTTCTTTTCTTTTTATTAACTACCGAAGAACATGTAAGTTATTTTGAAAGTTGCACAGCGGTTCGTTTTTTAAAAATATTTTTTATATTCTAAAAAGTATATCAAATTTTGTTGGCCTCTATTCTGACGGTGTTTCCACTATTAGGGAGACGTAAGATCGGTAGCTGACTGGGAGCTGGGTCCTCACAGCCCTTCCCCCACTACTACAACAGGAGGTAGCCTACTAATCTAATCACCCGCTTCCTTACAAATCGTATTTTTCAAATTACGATCAACCTATGCAACCGAAAATGAATCTGTTTGCATAATTGTGTTCAATTGACTTATGACTAAGTGACTATAACCAGCTTTTTTAAAAAAAATCAATAGTTCGCCAGATAATTTTTTTAAATTCTAAAATAATTGACAAAAAAAAATTCGGAAAACATAGCGTGAAATTATTAGGGTTTTTATTACCAAATCCGTTTACAGATCTAATATTGATGATTCTGTTCACAAATGAGAGCGAAAATAAATTCGCCCCAAAAGTGCTGCCATCTCTTGAAAAAAAATCTTACTAAAAATCGGGATGTTTAACCTTAATGGATCTAGAAAATGCCTTTGACTGAGTCAGAAAGCAAGATATAGAGTGAGCCCTACCTGACCAGCAAGTAGATATTGGCATGATCTTTATTGTGAGGAGTCTTTACCAGAGGACAAGAAATATCATGAAAACCAGTATCTACTGGTTGAATTGGCGAATCTTATAACAAGTCCTGGAGGACTTGGGTGCCTAGCTAAATAAAAGAGCTTTTTATCATTTTCTTCTTTTATTCTGGTCCCGTGATCCGTTTCCCGATTTACTGGCACATTTTGGACTGTTCTGCCTATTAACTTCCTTCTGCCCACATCCTTCACAAAACACCGTCTTCCGTGCCCTACAATTTCGGTAAGAGTGTCCGAGCAATTCCAGCATATAAATTCACCTCATTCACTTGGCTATTATTTTGCTTTCGATGCATCGGAACGAAACCCAAATCTGCTTCTAATAATCCTTTGACAGAGGGTGGGGGACTAATTTTCTACCTAAACCTACCAAAGTCGTGAAAGAATCAATCTCGTGTAAAGCCAACCGATCAATATAAAACGGATGTAAGTCTTCTTGACTGTCTTTAGCATGATTTCTTCGGTTGGAAGGGTTGGTAAGCGATAAAAGTAGTTTTTCATTATTGCTATATAAATTCCTATTGGCTCTGCAGGTCCTTGCGTACGCCGTTTAATCTCCTCCCAAAGTCGATCCTCATAGTCGAACGGTTCAAATTGATTCCGCAGCTGTTCAACTAGGTCCTCCCAACTGCGCACTTCTCTTCTCACCGCCCGATACCATGCCAAGGCTGGACCTTTAAAAAGATCAACCACTGAATTATAGAGCTCCGTTTCGGTGACGTTTCTTGACTCCCTGATTTCGTCGATCCGCATTAGAAACGCATTCACGCTCGGGCCATCTCCTGAGAACGAAATTCCCCAGTCTTTGGTGGGAACTTGAGTCTTCTTAATGACAGAGCCCAAACCACTGAAACTTGGTTGCTGGGAAGTTCCGGACATTTCTTCAGGGGGTGATTACTTGTTGCTGGCCTTGCTACCTGTCGAGAATTTCCCTTCTAACTTCTCGAAACATGTCAGGCATAGCTGAATTAGTTCCGACGAATCTTTCTTTTCTTGATCTCCCGGAGAGTTCAACCGTCTTAACCTATTAATGACGTGTTGTAACATTGAGTCTATTTTCCTGAACTCTGACCTCGAGCTTGCTACTGGGATTTTACCTGTTGTCCAACCTAATTTTTCTTTGCAAACCTTGAGATCATCCGCAGCAGTAAATGGGCTCACTGGGGGCACAATTGATTTATTATTAGCCTCTAGTTTCAATAAGGATCGCAACCACTTACGCATATCTTCAGTGTTGGATACATCCGTTACCCCTCTAACCGCTAACTCATATTCCAATTTATCTTTCACCAAACGATCGACATCCATTATGTAAAATACAAATAAAATTTCTACCTTAATCCAAAAATAAAATTCCACCTTTATCTAATATTTTTTTTCAAAATTAGTTATCTATTTTATTTCAATTAATTAATTAATTAATTATTTTTGATGATGCTTAGCTATAATACAACTCTACTCGAGTCCCTGTTCGGGCACCATTTATTGTTACCTAAAATTTTTGTAACATTACCGTGCTCAGCTCAGAGAAGACGGCCAGGGTTCAAAAATATAACAATAAAAAATTTACATAAAAGGATAAACATCACCAGCTAAATTTATTATTTTTCATCAATTATAATCAAAAGTGGCAAATAATCTTAACTTAATAATAAAGGAATTAAGCTATAAATTAAAAATCATTTATAAAAAAAAAATAACATAAAAAAAAAATTCCTGATATAGTGAGTTTCGAACGTGGGTCTTCTATCTAGGAGTATTTCACTTTACCCTTCAGCTATGCCCTGCAGCTATCTAAGTACCTTACCTTGATACTGAAGTCAGTTAGCCAATTATATTTTTACAGAGAGAGCTTTACTAGTGATCCCTCTAACATTTTATCTTTAAAAATATATCTAAAAAAACTAAGGAAAAAGAGAACAAAAGATAATTTCTACTAAAAACACACACACACACACACACACAAAAAGAATACAATTTTATTGAAACAAAAATAAAACAAAATTAACTACCAGCTGGTGTAAGAATAAAAATTTGAAATTATACTCCTTAATAAACAATCATTCATCTTTACTACGTCTTAATGACTTATCACTTAAAATAAAATATAGAATTTAATTCATACATTACAAAAGCAGTTAGAAATCCTAATCATTATTTAATATACCTTTATTCGAATTGACAAACAAAAACTATGTAACAATTAGATCGGCGGTGAACTCTCGCTGGCGCCAAATTCAAACCAAAATCCTTTTACATACAATTTATCTCGACTCCGAAATATCACTACAATATATATATATATATATATATATATATATATTTATATATAGAATATAAAATTATGGTAAAAACTGACAATAGTGCCATTACTTTTCTCCATACATGTAAGAACCCTCCTACAAGATTGATAAGATGGATAAATTATTTATGTCCACTAAACATAATTTATGAACACATACCAGGAAAGGAGAATAAGTTGGCAGATTATATAAGTAGAAATCCTGTAGATAAGCCAGAACAAAATGGTATTGATTTTAAAATTAATAACATAATAGACAGCAATTTTTTTGGAAAAATATTTGAAAACCAATCCAGCGATTTAGAAATTATGAAAAAATATGAAACAGATAAAACAAATCATAAGATTATAAATGGAACAATCCACAAAAAAATAAAGAATAAGTTTTTAATCTGGTTAACAAAATTAGATATGAAAAATTTAATTATATTTACACATGAAAAGTTTTGCCACCCAGGGATTAGCAAATGTTTTCAAGTAATTAAAGAAAGATTTTATTGTAAAAATTTAAGAAAAACAATAGCAAATACCATTAGAACTTGTAAAATTTGCCAGTACAACAAGGTGACAAATAAATCAATCACACCATATCAGCCAATTATACCTTCAAAAAAATTAGAATTAGTATCAGTTGATTATTTAGGACCTTTTATCAAATATAATAACTTAAGATATATTTTTGTTGTGGTGGATAATTTCACTAAATATGTTAAATTGTATACAGCACAAAATGCTAATATGAAATACGCTAAAAAATCAATAGAAGCATTCATAATTGAAATCGGATTGCCTGAAAAAATACTCTCCGATAATGCCACTTGTTTTACCACGGAAAGATGGAAACAATTTTTGGAGTCTAAAGGAATAAAAAGGGTACTCACATCTATCAGACACCCAAATTGTAATATATCAGAAAGGGTAAATAGGGATGTATTGAAATATTTAAGACTAACGGTTGAAAATCAACATAGCATGTGGCCAACAAAACTTGAAAAAATTGAAGCTTCAATTAACTCGATGTACCACAGTACGACCAACATTACACCTATACAGGCAATGTGGGGAAACAAGCCTTTAAGATTTTGGGATTTATACCTTGGAGACAATCCAAATCCAGAAAACGTTTTAGATCAACAGGAGATCGAAAGTAAAATTAAACAAAAATTAGAAGAGACTGGTCAAAAGAACAGTTGTAGATTCAACAAAAATAGTAAATTCACAAGATTTAAGGAAGGAGATAAAGTTCTAGTACGAGGTATTCGAGTAGCATCCGAATCAAAAACAGCAAAACTACTACCTATTTATGAGGGACCATATATAGTGCAGAAGAAAATAGGAAGGTGTACCTATGTGATAGCAAATGAAGATAGTACTATTAGGGGAATGTTTCATGCAATTTTGATTAAGCCTTTTTATGTATAAAAAATTGTAAATATTTTTTTTTCAAATATTTCTATTGAGTTTTCAGTCAAATTATTAATTTGAAGTCAAAGTGTTGACTATTATTAGAAAATTTTATTGTGTAGAATTTTAGTTAAGGTTTTTTCCTTTTTGTTTTTCAATTTTACTATTATTGTTAATTTAAAGTTGTGGTGTTTATAAGCCATCTAAAGAATTCATGGTTGTAATGGAAATGAAGAATATTTCAAATAGAGATATAGTAAAATAACTAATTATTAATAAACTGATCTAATTTAAGTATTATTTTGTTTTGACATCTTGACACATTAATAAGATTTTGTAAATAGTATACTAAGGAGGGTATGATTAATCAAAAAATTGAAATTAGAGAATAAGTTATAAAAAAAAAAAAAAAAAAAAAATTTCTTCAAACATTTTTTTTTTTTATTCTGAAGTGGACCCGAATGTAGTGATATTTCGGAGTCGGGATAAATTGTAATTTAAAAGAATTCAAGTTTGAATTTGGCGCCAGCGAGAGTTTGCCGCCGATCTAATTGTTACGTAGTTTTTGCTTATCAATTTAAATTAAGGTATGTTAAAAATTATTAGGATTTTTAAATGTTGTTTTTATTGTATAATTTGAATTTTATATAGTTATTGTAATTTAAGACGTAATAAATATGAAGGCCATGATGGAGCAGATTTGGCCGTTAAGGCTAAATGTCCCCTCTGTAGTACCAAATGTTACCACCACGTAGCGTGCCAAAATAAACAAAATTTAGATTCCTCCTCAAATCTCAACAGATCATCCGATTTTGGTTCTGTAAAGTTCATTTTGTTCCATATTTCCGTAGAATCTGATGTATCTATTTTAAAAGGCCATATATGTGATATTTACAATTTTAGGTTCAAAAAAACTACTTTCTAGTATTTTTTAAAGAAAAGTCAACTAATAGGCAAGTGTAGAATAATAAAATATAAATATTGGCGAAAAAAAAAATTTTAATTATACGAACAACATCGGCCGAAACTCATAAATACGAATTTCTATGCAAATGTTTTTGTTTTGTTTTTCAGGTAGCATCTACATCTATCATGACTATAGCAGCCTCAAACTACACATCTAAAATAAGATTTCCATCGAAAGGTTGTTTTGGGACTCAAAATAGAATTTACACGATCCGAAATGAAAATTTCGAAAAATTATAAAAGTAAACAATAATTAAACTATATAACCAAAAACACTGCATACTTATTGCAAATATATTTAAAATGCCGGGTGCATCAAAATATAAGAAGGAGTTAGGAAAAATCACGTTAGAAGTATGGCAGAGGATAAGCGATTATAAACACTGATCCCCTACCCTCCTATAATAGTCCAGTAAAATAAGGGTTTGCCGAAGAAAAAACTGCGGAACTTTTATTCTCAACGGATCTTTATACCCGGCGGCGGAAGTTGGGGGATCAGTGTTTATAATCGCTTAACGTAAAATGGTCCGATTTCGGATTTCGTTTTTTCATTATGTAGGTACTAGTTCCAGCTACAATTAATATTTGAAGACTTCCTTCGAAAAAAGGTTCGTTATCTTGTTATAGATAGAAAAACAAAAATAATGTTTTTTTTTTGGCGTTTTTTTGCGATTTTGAAAAAGAAGCCGATGGTTGCCGTGGTAGCAAACTTCAGATTCGGATTCAGCACCCCAAAGAACATAAAGATCCGTTGAGAATAAAAGTTCCGCAGTTTTTTCTTCAAAACGGCCTTTTGGAGTCTTATTTTACTGGACTATAAAGACGCTCTATGAAGCATTATTTTGGAGGTCCTACAACTTTTGTTCTATTTCACTTTCCCAATGATGATTTTATTGACTAGAATTGTAACATTGTTCATATATAACGGGAAAAGGATATAAATAAAAACATTATTTTATTATTAATTTATATAAAACTAATTGAAAAAAAAAAAAAAGGAATCCACAAACAATAAAGTATTATCTATTCCTATTACTAATTAAAAAATTGAAATTACTTATGCTATATTACTGCACATTAAAAAATATATATATTATGAAAAATATGATATATTATTTTTGCATAAATGTTGCTTATTCTTAATAAGGAATAATTATATTATGAGCTGTATTCATTAAAATTATTTACTTTTTTGATTTCATATAAAAGTGATGAGTTCAAAAAGTTATTGAATTTTTCAATTGAATGAGTTTAAATAGGCAGTTTCCTTCTTTCCCTTCCTGCCGCGCGTATTCCTGAGATATAAAAGAAGAAGTTCGGGTAAAAAGAAGAAGGTAGAAAAGACGCGAAATCCCTAGACGGCATAGGATCAAAGGAAATATCAACATTTCTAATACTATCGTAGGTTCAAACAACAATGGTCTGGTAGGACAAGATGTTTATAACCATTTCTTTGTGAAATTGAAATTTTTTTTTTTTTTTTTTCATTTTGATCAATCCATTTAATTGTTTCACAAGAGTAGTTTCATTTCTTATTTATTCGACATATCACACACAGTATAGGCTTGTTTGACTATTCTCCTCCTTCAAAACCCTAATCTCAAAGTAAAGGTAATAATAAATAATTGCAAGCTTTTTTGTATGAGAAACTTCCCACATTTTTTTTACGTCCCGGGGTCTAAATTGTAGAAAAAATGTGTTTTTTTACTGCTTAACATTTGAAAACGGTTAGACATAAGAAGTAATTCATTACAAACCTTTTGATTTAAATAAGAAGTAATTTTGGGAAAAATTTGATTTCGTAAATACTATTTTTATTTATTTTTTAAAAATTATTTATTTTCCGCATACCCTCTTTTCTCTAGTCTATTCGGGCCCCTGTTTTGGTCAACAAACACGGAAGGCTACTAAGACAAAGAAAATATTTATAAATATATTACAATGGATCTAATAAGGTATTTGATCGCAAAAGGGAGTGTGTACGTTTTAAAAACCCCTTTACTGCGAAATAAGCATATTTTGCCCCTTATGATTCCATTTTATTCATTTTTTTTTTGTTTGGTGACTAAATTGCTGAGAGAATATATATTGATATCTAGAAGCTTACAATCAGAAAACGGCTAGCTGTATGAATAAATTTATTAAAAACATTATTGAAACGTTTGATTCCGAAAAAACATTCGTACTTTATTTTTGACATTGACTATATCTCGAAAATGGTCGACTCTAGAAAAATATGTTACAAATCTAAATTAAAGCTGATTACATTTCCTATAAAATTGATTATGTATAAATTTGTCGAAATTCTAATGGTTTTCGAGATATACGTTATTGAAAATCGGTGATTTTCGGGGAAAAAACAAATGTTACCTCACTTTTTGTAATACTTTTATTTCTAGTACCTTCCCCGATCGTTCCTCAGAAAAAATTACATAATCAAAATTGTAGAGCATTAAATTTAATTTAATTTCATATATAAGTTTTTGGTATTTGAAGCAAATGTTTAACAAAAAGTGAGGTAAACATTTTTTTATTTCTAAAATTATCGATTTTAAATAACATATATCTCGAAAACCGTTGGAATTTCGACAAATATGTATATAATAAATTTTATAGGAAATTCAATTAGCTTTAATTCCGATTTGTAGCATATTTTTCTTGAGTCCACTGTTTTCGGGATAAGATCGAAAAATACGAAATTG
The DNA here is from genome assembly GCA_003667255.2 of Euschistus heros. Taxonomy (NCBI): domain Eukaryota; kingdom Metazoa; phylum Arthropoda; class Insecta; order Hemiptera; family Pentatomidae; genus Euschistus; species Euschistus heros. The sequence goes on from RCWM02001012.1 coordinate 90,036, forward strand.
GGACCTCTCTTCTCCCCCCCAACCTTAGCTCAACCTCCAGGTTCGGAGACTTTTAGTAGGTTTGCCTTCTAATTGCTCCTGGCGAAGCTGTGACATCAGAAATTATCGCATATTTCATGCAATCTACACCCCTCATTTTAACACTCTTTGACTAGGGTCGCACTTTTCTGCGAAAACACCTATATCACCATTCATTTGGCTACAGTTCCGAAACTAATTGTTCGATCCGAAATTTCTTTTTTTTTATCTGAATGCTCATTAAATTTACTCTAAGAACCTATATATAAAGTTATGATCAAGTTTCGTAAAATAACCATACCAGCACATTAAAAACCGCGACCTGTTTTGAAATTCAAACTTGTTAAAGTAATTGGATTATTTAATCAGGGCTGCAAAGCCCAGATAAACTTGATAGTATTGGTTATTTGTAAGGTTAATCATATTTAAAAAACCAAAGGTCCTTTATTTTTTATATAATATTTTTTCGAAATCAGGAACACAAAATATATAGGAAAAGATGATATTTTTGGCCGGCTAGACCTACAAGTTACCTCTCTGTGCGTTGGTGGTCCATATTGGTGTTATTTTATTAAACTTAAATTCAATTGAAAAATTCAATAACTTTTTGTACTCACCACTTTTATATGAAATCAGTAAAAGTACTAAATCTTTTTGATTTTGGTATTAAAAAAGTAAATAATTTTAATGAATACAGCTCATAATATAATTATTCCTTATTAAGAATAAGCAACATTTATACAAAAAAATAATATATCATATTTGTTCATAATATATATTTTTTTAATGTGCAGTAATATAGCATAAGTAATTTTAATTTTTTTAATTAGTAATAGGAATAGATAATACTTTATTGTTTGTGAATTCCTTTTTTTTTCAACTAGTTTTATATAAATTGATAATAAAATAATGTTTTTATTTATATCCTTTTCCCGTTATATATGAACAATGTTACAATTCTAGTCAATAAAATCATCATTGGGAAAGTGAAATAGAACAAAAGTTGTAGGACCTCCAAAATAATGCTTCATAGAGCGTCTTTATAGTCCAGTAAAATAAGACTCCAAAAGGCCGTTTTGAAGAAAAAACTGCGGAACTTTTAGTCTCAACGGATCTTTATACCCGGCGGCGGAAGTTGGGAGATCAGTGTTTATAATCGCTTATCCTCTACCATACTTCTAACGTGATTTTTCCTTATTCCTTCTTATATTTTGATGCACCCTGCATTTTTAAATATATTTACAATAAGTATGCAGTTGTTTTGGTTATATAGTTTTAATTATTGTTTACTTTTATAATTTTTTGAAATTTTCATTTCGGATCGTGTAAATTCTATTTTGAGTTCCAAAACAACCTTTCGATGGAAATCTTATTTTAGATTTGTAGTTTGAGGCTGCTATAGTCATGATAGATGTAGATGCTACCTGAAAAACAAAACAAAAACATTTGCATAGAAATTCGTATTTATGAGTTTCGGCCGATCTTGTTCGTATAATTAAAATTTTGTTTTCGCCAATATTTATATTTTATTATTCTATACTTGCCTATTAGTTGACTTTTCTTTAAAAAAATAAAAAAGTAGTTTTTTTTTGAACCTAAAATTGTAAATATCACATATATGGCCTTCTAAAATAGATTTATCAGATTCTATGTCCATTTTATTAATAAATCCGTTTTCCGATCTAAAAAATGTCTATTGGTTTCTTAATTAGGAGGAATCTAAAATTGACCCCGTAGGTGCTGCGATCTCTTGAGGCAGAAACACACCAGAGTGAGGGGACATTTAGCCTTAACGGTTTTTTGAAAGGACGCTTGGGGGCTGGCGTCTTTTTGCTCTCTCTGCTTATGGATCCGGAGACGTTAACATCGTTCTCTCTGCGTATGAAACCCGAGGTATCAACACCGTGCTCTCTCTGCTATGGAATTTCGAGGCGACAACACCTCTCGCTCTCATCTCTAGGATTTTGAAACATCACATCTCTCTGAGATTTAACAAGTCACATGTGTGAAGAATAATAAATTATACTAGCAGTCTGGATGAGAGGAGTGTTTGAATAAGCTGGCGAAGGAAGAAAAAGAAGGAAGTTTCATGCAAGAAGGACAAATTGGGGAACATTTGGGTTGTGATAACCTACAGTCATTGAGAAGATAGAAGGTATCTTAATTAAAAATGCGTTAAGTAAAAAATGTAATCTAATTATAAAATGTTTTTATTTCTTTTATTTGAAAATATATATTCTTGAGTCAAAATCATTATCTTTGAAAAGCTGAACCCTTGATATTCCCTCAAAATTTTATTTAACAAATTAAATTAACTTCAAAATATTAGAAATTTTAGTAAACTAACCTACAACAAAGTAAAATTAATAAACATAACATATATATATATATATATATATATATATATATATATATATATATATATATATATATATATATATATTTGTTATTATTATATATATATAATAACAATTTTTATATAATTTTAATAATATTAATTAAATACAAAAATATACGAGCATGGGTTCAGTATAAAATTCAACTATGCCTTTTAAACAATTATATTTGAATTTCTATCATATTAATATTATCAACCTCAGGTGGGTTCATGGAGGGCGTCCTCAACCTTTATACTATAATAAATATTAATTTAAAATTGACAAACATTCCTTCTTTTACTGATTACCAAACTAAAATAACTAAATTGATATCACCAATTTTGTGGTACTGCATAGTCTCAAGCTTTTACCCATAACTTCTTCCTATCTTGATTGTTTCATTGGTTTCCTGGGTCGAACCGGGGAGAAAGTGTGTAGTCGGTCAGCTCTGAATATCAAGTGATCGAGAAATTCCAGGAAGCCTTTTGATATCGGCAAGAGGTGGGGATGCCCATGGCGTGCTTTTGATCGATTTATTGATCATTTAATCGACCCTTTTTTATTTATTAATTCTCGAACTATAGTGATCACCACAATATATATATAATGTAATGATATTTCGGAGTCGAGATAAATTGTAATTTAAAAGAATTCGTTTGAATTTGGCGCCAGCGAGAGTTCGCCGCCGATCTAATTGTTACGTGGTTTTTGCTTATCAATTTAAATTGGGATATGTTAAAAATGATTAGGATTTTTAAAATGTTTTTTATTGTATAATTTGAATTTTATATAGTTATTGTAAGTTAAGACGTAATAAAAATGAAGGCCATGATGAAGCAGATTTGGCCGTTAACGGTTTTTTGAAGGACGCTTGGGGTTTGGCGTCTTTTTAGCTCACTATGCTCACGGATCCCGATGAATCAAAACCGCTGTCTTTTTAGTCAGATATGCTTATGAAGCCGAGAAGTTTACACCGTGTTCTCTCTGATTTGGAACTTCGAGGCGACAACACCTCTAGCTCTCATCTCTCGGATTTTGAAACATCACATCTATCTGATATTTAATAAGTCACATGTGTGAAGAAACAACAAATTATACTAGCAGTCTGGATGATAGGAGTGTTTGAATAAACTGGCGAAGGAAGAAAAAGAAGGAAGTGTCATGCAAGAAGGACAAATTGGGGAACATTTGGGTTGTGAGAACCTACAGTCACATTGAGAAGAAAGAAGGTATTTTAATTATAAATATGTTAAGTAAAAAATGTAATCTAATTGTAAAAAACATTTTATTTCTTTTATTTGAAAATATATATTCTTGAGTCAAAATCATTATCTTTGAAAAGCTGAACCCTTGATATTCCCTCAAAATTTTATTTAACAAATTAAATTAACTTTAAAATATTAGAAATTAAAGTAAACTAACCTACAACAAAGAAATAAACATAACAATATATATATATATTGTTATGTTAAATTTTGTTCTGTTTATTTCTTTGTTGTAGGTTAGTTTACTTTAATTTCTATTATTTTGAAGTTAATTTAAATTGTTAAATAAAATTTTGAGGGAATAGCAAGGGTTCAGCTTTTCAAAGATAACGATTTTGACTCAAGAATATATATTTTCAAATATAAGAAATAAAAACATTTTTACAATATATTACATTTTTTAATTTACGTAGTTATAATTAAAATACCTTCTTTCTTCTAAATGACTGTAGGTTCTCACAAACCAAATGTTCCCCAATTTGTCCTTCTTGCATGTAACTTCCTCTTTTTCTTCCTTCGCCAGTTTATTCAAACAATCCTATCATCCAGACTGCTAGTATAATTTATTATTTCTTCACACATGTGGCTTGTTAAATCTCAGAGAGATGTGATGTTTCAAAATGCGAGAGATGAGAGCAAGATGTGTTGTTGCCTCATAGTTCCAAATCAGAGAGAGCACAGTGTAAACTTCTCGGCTTCATAAGCATATCTGAGCTAAAAAGAGAGCGTTGTTGATTCATCGGGATCCAGGAGCATATCTGAGCTAAAAAGACGCCATCCCAAGCGTCCTTTCAAAAAAACCGTTAACGGCCAAATCTGCTTCATCATGGCCTTCATATTTATTACGTCTTAACTTACAATAACTATATAAAATTCAAATTATACAATAAAAAAAATTTTAAAAATCCTAATCATTTTTAACATATCCCAATTTAAATTGATAAGCAAAAACCACGTAACAATTAGATCGGCGGCGAACTCTCGCTGGCGCCAAATTCAAACTTGAATTCTTTTAAATTACAATTTATCTCGACTCCGAAATATCATTACATTCGGGTCCACTTCAGAATAAAAAAAAAAATTTTGAATTTTTTTTTTTTTTTTTTTTAAAAACTTATTCTCTAATTCCAATTTTTTGATTAATCATAAACTCCTTAGTATACTATTTACAAAATGTTATTAATGTGTCAAGATGTCAAAACAAAATAATACTTAATTAGATCAACTTATTAATAATTAGTTATTCTACTACTTCTCTATTTGAAATATTCTTTATTTCCATTACAACCATGAATTCTTTAGATGGCTTATAAACACCACAACTTTAAATTAACAATAATAGTAAAATTGAAAAACAAAAAGGAAAAAAAACCTTAAACTAAAATTCTACACAATAAAATTTTCTAATAATAGTCAACACTTTGACATTAATTTAATAATTTGATAATTTGACTGAAAACTCAATAAAATATTAGAAAACTTTTAAAGATTAAAAAACTTAATCAAACCTGTATGACACATTCCTCAATAGTTTCTAATTACTTTATAATAAAATGGATATTTTCATAAATGATTGCCTAAATTGTTACCAAATTTCCAATCAACACTTTTGAATATTATAATTTCTTCTTGACCTTTCCCCGCAGGTAATTGCGTACATCAATGGGAGTCTGGTTATTTTCATTATTGAAGTAGTGCCTCTTCATTATTTCTTCTTCTAATAACTTGGATAATTTATTTTTCTTATTTTCCAAAATATAACTTGGGTCTTCTTTATTAACATTTACATTATATACTTCTTTTTTAAACAAATCTTTTCTTTTTGTTTTGCTATTATTATACTTATTTATTATAATGATATGATTATACATACTTCTGTTAAGCTTCTTGTTCATGTTTGTTTTCAGCTTATTATAATCCTGAACAGTTACCTTTTTTAACCTCCTAACAATTTTAACTCTTCTTCCTGCTCTAAGTATTATTTTTCTTATTACTAATATTTTTCTATATCTTGATTTTTTTTTTTATGGTTTACATTTTTCTTCAATAATTGCTTAGTTTTCTTTTTGTTCTTCTTCTTTTTCTTAACTGCCACATCTGTTATGTTTTCTTCAACTTTAGTTGATTCTTCATCTTCTTGGTTATTTACATTTTTATTTATATTTTCAATTTCGGTATCTGTTTTTAGATAACATCCCTCTGTAGACTTAATATGTTCTTCTATATTGTCATTCTTAATATTGCTCTGACTACTCATACTATCATCTTCAATATTTTGTAACTTTGAATTTGTTTCACCACTTATATTGTCAAATAATTTATTCGATTCAAGTTTCAATTCAACAGTGGTCTGTCCTAATTCTTTATCAGATTCATTTAACTCATTTGATTTAGTAAACCATCCATCAATTTCAGCATGTTGTTTTTCAAATAATTCATTCATTTCAGCAAAGTGTTTATCCATTTCAGCATAGTATTTATCAATTTTAGCAGATTGTTCTTTATATTTAGCAGATTGTTTATCAATTTTAGCAGATTGTTCATCAAATTTAGCAGATTGTTCATCAAATCTATCATTTAATTTAGTTAACATTTCAAAAAGTAAAAAATTAATGTTTAAATCGACTGGGTTTTTTGTTAATTCCTTATTAGCATTAGCATTTATTGGTTTTTCAGTCAAATCATTTTTTAATTGCTCATAACCACATCTATTTTCTAAATTTTCCACATCAACATCCAGAACATCACTTTGTTTATACCTTTTAATAACACTCTCATCAGTTACTTTTAGATTGACTACAGTACCTTCCATTTTTAACATTAGTTTACTTAAACTTAAATAATATGCTAAATTGTATAACCCCTAAGAATATTTATATCAAATACAAAAATCATAAATTTTGTTGACACATTAAAAATTATATAATAAAAACCTTGAGTCAAAATCCTAAGAAAAGTCCTTTTGATGGGCGCCATTTTGTTATGTTTATATCTTTGTTGTAGGTTAGTTTACTTTAATTTCTATTATTTTGAAGTTAATTTAAATTGTTAAATAAAATTTTTAGGGAATATCAAGGGTTCAGCTTTTCAAAGATAATGATTTTGACTCAAGAATATATAATTTCAAATAAGAGAAATAACAACATTTTTACAATATATTACATTTTTTAATTTACGTAGTTATAATTAAAATACCTTCTTTCTTCTAAATGACTGTAGGTTCTCACAAACCAAATGTTCCCCAATTTGTCCTTCTTGCATGTAACTTCCTTCTTTTTCTTCCTTCGCCAGTTTATTCAAACAATCCTATCATCCAGACTGCTAGTATAATTTATTATTTCTTCACACATGTGGCTTGTTAAATCTCAGAGAGATGTGATGTTTCAAAATGCGAGAGATGAGAGCAAGATGTGTTGTTGCCTCATAGTTCCAAATCAGAGAGAGCACAGTGTAAACTTCTCGGCTTCATAAGCATATCTGAGCTAAAAAGAGAGCGTTGTTGATTCATCGGGATCCAGGAGCATAGTGAGCTAAAAAGACAGCGGTTTTGATTCATCGGGATCCGTGAGCATAGTGAGCTAAAAAGACGCCATCCCAAGCGTCCTTTCAAAAAAACCATTAACGGCCAAATCTGCTTCATCATGGCCTTCATATTTATTACGTCTTAACTTACAATAACTATATAAAATTCAAATTATACAATAAAAAAAATTTTAAAAATCCTAATCATTTTTAACATATCCCAATTTAAATTGATAAGCAAAAACCACGTAACAATTAGATCGGCGGCGAACTCTCGCTGGCGCCAAATTCAAACTTGAATTCTTTTAAATTACAATTTATCTATATATATATATATATATATATATATATATATATATATATATATATATATATATATATATTGTAATGATATTTCGGAGTCGAGATAAATTGTAATTTAAAAACAATTCAAGTTTGAATTTGGCGCCAGCGAGAGTTCGCTGCCGATCTAATTGTTACGTGGATTTTGCTTATCAATTTAAATTAAGATATGTTAAAAATGATTAGGATTTTTAAAATGTTTTTTAGTGTATAATTTGAATTTTATATAGTTAGTGTAAGTTAAGACGTAATAAATATGAAGGCCATGATGAAGCAGATTTGGCCGTTAACGGTTTTTTGAAAGGACGCTTGGGATGGCGTCTTTTTAGATCACTATGCTTTTCCCGATGAAAGCTCTCTTTTTAGACTATGCTCACGGATCCCGATGAATCAAAACCGCTGTCTTTTTAGTCAGATTATAGCCGCTCTCTCTTCTATCGAACTTCGAGGCGACAACACCTCTTGCTCCCATCTCTCGGAATTTGAAACATCGCATCTATCTGATATTTGGAAAGTCACATGTGTGAAGAAGCAACGGATTATACTGGCAGTCTGGATGAGAGGAGTGTTTGAGTGGGCTGGCGAGGGAAGAGAGGGAAGGAAGTTTCATGCAAGAAGGATAAATTGGGGAACATTTGGGATGTGAGAACCTACAGTCACATTGAGAAGAAAGAAGGTATTTTAATTATAACTACGTTAATTAAAAAACGTAATATAATTGTAAAATGTTTTTATTTCTTATATTTGAAAATATATATTCTTGAGTCAAAATCATTATCTTTGAAAAGTTGAACCCTTGCTATTCCCTCAAAATTTTATTTAACAAATTAAATTAACTTTATATTAATGAAAATAATTTTAAATTAAAAAACTTAAACATGACAAATAATTAAAAAATTTGTTATAAAGAAAATTAACTTTAAATATTAGAAATTTTAGTAAAATAACCTTAAACAACAAAAAATAAACATATATATATATATATATATATATATATATATATATATATATATATATATATATATATATATATCTGTTTGGACCCCTTGAAGAGGGTCTAGGAGGGATAGAAACATTTTCAATCCAACAAAGAGGTCAAAAATTAAGTGCAAAAGTTGTTTTGAATTTTTCGGGCATTTACAAATTACCGATAAACAAGTGAATTTTATGTTGAAAAGTAATCAAAGTTTTGTACTGATTGAATAAATCTGTTTGAGCTGTAGTAATTTGTCTCGTTACTTATTGAATGACCTTTGTAAATACATTTTGATCCCTATAATTGTTGGGCAGGTAAATGAGCAGTCCCCTACGTTTTCTTTATAACTGTATGATTTTCTTCTGTTCCTATTAGAAACAAATCTAAAATGGGACGATTGTGTTATGTATGATTAAAGAAATCTCTCTAATTGTATGATCATATGTTCTGCTATTAATTAATATATTCAATCTAATTGTACCTATTATGCTTTTTTATTAAAATTAGCATCCCCTGTCGCCCTCATAATTAATGAACTTGAAAACTAATAATTGAAGTTTATTTATTTATCGATAAAAATCATGTATTGTAGCATATGTGACCAATAAGCATTATATTCTCAATGATGGTGGTTGAAGATTACGTAAAAGCATAATTAGACATCCAGTTTTTTAATTTTAATGTATAAGTTGCTAATCCAGATGGACAGAGAAACTTCCATACAATGAACTGTACTATCATTCCTTACAATAAAAAGCCCATGAATCATCTTTTTACACAAAATATCAAAAAGCAAAGGATCAAAATTTTTATTATTATTATTTTCTGCCACTGAACATTCTAAATTTAAATTTTTATTATTGTAAACTTTACTGTTGGAAGCCTTCCTAAAACAATGAAAATGATGTAATTTGGTTTAGTAGTTTTACAATTGCAAACTCTGTGACAGTATGGAGCTAGCCAGATATCGCTCAAGTTTTAAACTTCACTGGGACCCATACATCACAGAACATTTTTTTTTTTCTCCCCCTTCCTTGCCTTTTCAGGCATACAGGGTTTTGACAGCAGTGGGTTTAACATATGGGTTTTATGTATGCCGCTGCTGCCAATAAAACGCTTTATTTACAAAATTTATTTATTTATTTATTTTTTTTTACATAATATGATGAGGACCCTATATTTATTGGGAACAATCCTATGGTGCAGCTTGGCAATGCATTGCACGCCTTAGCGACCGCACCTTAATCCTTCATTCTTCCGGACGGTAAGCCCGGTCCAGCCCTCCTGGGCCGCTACATCCGTCCAGTCCACTCCAGCCATCTCTCCTTGAGACTGCATCCATCTGGTCTGCTTGGTCCAGCCCTCCTGGTCCACAGCATCCGTCCGGTCCTGCTCTGGTCCTCAGGGTCGCTGGTCTTCTTCTTCCACTGGCGGTGGCTCGCCGACAGCGGGGATGGGCCTTCTTAAGGTGAAGTGCGTAGGGCCCACCACTTCCTTCCACCCGTAGGTAAATTCCCTAAAGTGGGGATAGTTATCTTCTTCCATGAGTCGGGGGAAGTCCGCTTCGACGAGGGCAAAGATCCCGGTTTTCCTTGACATCCTGGCACGGTGTCCTTCCATCTCAGTGCAGGATAACACTACATGTTCAGCTGTTTCTGGGACTCCACAAGTCGGGCACCGGGGGTTGATTTCCTTTCCATGCTCGTTGAGCTTTCCCCAGAACCCTCCATGTCCTGTATCCGCGAGACCCAGTAGTCAGGGGGGACCCATCTCGCTTCTAATCTTGTCTGGACGGTGGGGAAGAACTTTCTCAGAGTGGCGCCCTTCTGGCATGCCACCCACCACCCATTCCACTCTTTTATGGAATCCTCCCAAAGCATCTTTTTCCATTGGTTAGGTTAGGGTTCTTGCCGATACGCTGTCGGAGTCCCTCCTTCATACTTAATTCTGTCCTCTCTGAGGACGAGGTCCAGGGGCATCGCTCTGGCCAGCACCTGCACTGCCTCATGCGACACTGTTCTGTACGCCTTCATGACCCCTGCATATAATAGAAATGATATACATCACAGAACATATTTATATCTTTTTTAATGTCAATTAAATTGAATTAACCAAACTTTGTTATCAATGTTTAGCTCTATAAAACACCATATTTTTGTAACCTCTCTTGAATAGCGATCGCCACCTATCAGTCTATTTTTAAACTTTACTGCGCACCAAATATTTATCCCTTTTTTAAAAACATTTTGATTAAAAATTGTAAATTTTATTATTGCTAAACCTTCCTTGAACCACGAAGACTATGCAGTAACAGTTGCTACTTACCGGTATGCAAGTTTAAAATGTCGTTTATTTCTTAAAATATATACACAGTAATTTAAAAAAAAGTATAATATATTTTATTCAAAGTACTGACCCTCGCTTTCTACACATTTTGCCCATCTCTCGGGCAATATATGGATACCATTCCAAAAGAATGCTTCATCTTTATTTGAAATCCATTCATCGAGCCATTTTCGTACATTTTCGAAATTGTTGAAGTGTTGCTCCGCCAATGAGTGTCCCATCGATGAGAAGAGGTGATAATCAGAAGGCGCCAGGTCAGGTGAATACGGCGGGTGGGGTAGGAGTTCCCAACCAAGCGAAGAAATCATTTCCTTGGTCAATCTGGCTGAATGTGCAGGAGCGTTATCATGCTGAAGAATGACTTTGGCGTGCCTGTGAGCCCATTCTGGGCATTTTTCGATCAATGCGTGACTCAAATTGATCATTTGTTGTCGGTAGCGCTCGGTATTGACTGTTTCGCCGGGTTTGAGAAGCTCGTAGTAGACTACTCCCTTCTGATCCCACCACACACACAGCATTGTCTTCTTCCCAAAACGATCCGGTCTTGCACTCGATGTGGATGGTTGTCCTGGCGTTACCCATGATTTTTTTCGTTTGGGATTCTGAAAATAAATCCATTTTTTTTCAACGCCAGTTACAACTCGATGCAAAAAAAACCCTTTCTTTCGTGGCGTAAAAGCAGCATTTCGCACACAGTTTTTCGTTTTTCCATCTGTCGTTCGTCCAATTCATGTGGAACCCATTTTCCAACCTTTTGAATCTTTCCCATAGCTCTCAGGCGATCGGAAATGGCTTGCCTAGTGACATTCAACTGTTCTGCCATCATTTGTTGGGTTGGGGTATTGTCTTCGTCTAATAAAGATTGCAATTCGAAGTCCTCAAACTTTTTTGGTCGATTTTCTCGTTTTTGATCAGTAACATCAAAATCACCACGTTTGAAACTTTGAAACCAACGTTCACATGTCCTGACGGTTGGAGCAACATCGCCATAAGTCTCAACAAGAATTCGATGACATTCAGATGCCTTTTTCTTTTGATTAAATAAGAAAATCATGACATGCCGCAAATGCTCTTTATTTGGCTTAAAATTAGACATTTTGAACACCAAAGAAAGGTATGATACATACGTCCACGTAAACGACTTAAAAACAACTGACTTTTGTAAACAAATGACTAACAAACAAAATAGCGTTTAGAGATAAATCCTTCAATAGGCTAAGAGCGCATTCTATTGGAATTAAAACGACATTTTAAACTTGCATACCTGGTAAGTGTGTGCGTGCGTGCTTCCCAGTGTGTGTGCCTGCCTGTGTTTTGTTGTGTGTGAGCGTGCATGGGCTTTTTATTTTGATTATTTTCTTGTGCATATTGTAATTTGTTTGTTTATTTCATTTAACGTCACTTTATGCTGCTATGGCTAATTGGACGATGCTACGGTAGGAGTCCTAAATTTTGCCTATCCAGGTATAATTAGGATAGGGATCTTTCATGAGTACCTGACATCGCACAGGCTCGGGACCCCCATTTTACATCCCTTCCGAAGGACGGCATAGCTAAGGATTTTTTACTCCCTTTAAAAAATCCTAAGGTCATCTGCCGGGCTGCGAACCCGCGATCTTGGGTTTAGTAGGTTGCTATGCTAACCACTACACCACAGGTGACCCCGTTTATTGCAATTTTTTTATCACTATTATTATTGTATATTTATTTTAGTATTTTATTCATCACTTTTGGATAATGCCTATGTTTGACTGGCATAGGTATTTATCCTTAAGGAAGGCTGTCCCTATATTTAGTACTAATAATGCTCTTCCAACGGATCATGTTATTTTATTATTTTTTTTTTTCTTTCCTTGTGTTTGTATCTATAACAAAAGTTCTATTTTCCATTGTAATTACTATTTGCTAAACTTACATATCTTATTTTTATATAGTTATTATCTTCGTCTGAGACTTTTATAACATCTAACAACACATTTGTACTATTCTTAGGGAACAATATGTCCCAGAATAAAGATAATTTTTCATTTAATTTCAAAGATTATTTATGTTTGTAAGCAATAACATGTTTAAACAGTTTAGGCTTTGTTTCAATCTATTTCTTAATGTTATATTCTTAACTTAACCTGATTTATATTAATGTTTTAGGTGATCTTTCTTATTGGAAATAAATGTGATTTAGATGCTCAGCGAGATGTTACTTATGAGGAAGCTAAACAGTTTGCAGAAGAAAATGGTTTAATGTTTGTTGAAGCTAGTGCAAAAACGTATGGCTTTTTTTGACTTTGAGCAATGATTTAAGCATAATCATTATAAATCTGTTTTGTGCACATACAAATGAATATAAATATAAATTTTATTTTTTAGAGGAGAAAGAGTTGAAGAAGCCTTTTTGGAGACAGCCAAAAAAATATTTCAAAGCATCCAAGATGGAAGGTGTGTAAATAATATTTTAATTAAAGTTTTGATTTTTAATATAGGTTGAATTTTTAATGTTTTCAATAGGGAGAACTCTAGAGATGGGCCGACTAGCTGTAAAAACTGATTAATTGTCTTCTGTTGATTGGTTCATAAATTTTTATCGCAAAAAAATGCACTTTGGAAGTAATAACCTAAAAATAAACATTATTACATTGTTGTTCCATTTCAAATGAATGAATGTTCATGATCATGAACAGCAATATATGCAGTAGTGCACCTCAACACAGTCCTGCTAGGACCGGCAGCGCATTGTCCACTACTTTTTCAACGCTGTCTATGAAGCTATCATTATAACGGTATGCGTTATGAGACACATCATTTTAAAGCCAATCATATTATCTATAAGTTTTGTTTAACACATTTCTTCCCAAGACGTAATGATAAAAATCTATAAATTGTTGAAGTTACTTTTTGTTGTTTGTAGTGACAGTTTTCTGTACATGATTAAGTATTATGGCGGAACTAAGCTATCTACATAAAAAGTGTATATAACATAATTTGTTTGTAATATTGTTAGGAGTAAGATACAAAAAAAAAAATCACCCCGATAACATCGTTAGTTTTCGAGTTGTCGACATAACCAGTGTTCTGTTCTTGTAATGTTGCTGAAGGGGTGGGGGGGTCAGTACTTTGTATTTTTTTAGTGTTTACTTTATATACTAACACCCTACAAAAATTCAGCCTTCCCCTAATTAGTTGTGACAAAGCTTTTTATCTTACTTTCATTGACTGAATTTTCAAATAAATTTAAGAAAACTTAAATTTTTTAATAACTTAAAATTAATTAAAGAATGAAAAATAGTTGCATATAAAGGGGGTAGCGGGATAAGATAGGTCTGGCGGCCCCACGGATTTTATTCAAGCGACCCCAAAACCTTAAAGAGGGCCAAAAAACAAACTTTTTGACATTTTTTCCGATCCCCCACCCTCCTCCATAAGGGGAAAAAACGTGCTTTTTGATATTTGAATTTTTTTCGAGAGTTCAGATTCATTTTTAAGCGGTTCCAACGCAAGTAAAATTTTGTTTGGGATGTGTAGATGTTCCCCGAATTTTTTGAGATTTTATTATTGAATGAAACATAGCTTAATATCCAAAAAAACGTAAATAATTGGAATTTTACAATAAAAATTCTGTTTTTTTGCTGCAGACTCAATGTAAAAGAACGGCCTAAATAGCATTGAAAGATACACTCTTCCTCTTCAAAATGGCGCCGATAAACTTGAATTTGGTTGCTTGTAGTCCGCGACAAATCGATTTGAGTAAAATGTAAATATTAAATTATGCAGTTTAGGCCTACAGAATAAGTCAATATTTAATTAAATATATGAAAAATAGTTCATATAGGGGTTTTCGAGGTCGCTGATCACGAATTTGATGTCAAAAAAGTATTTTGACAATTGACAGATGTCAACAAGTGATAAAGTTGTTATATTTCTAATTTTTGATAAATAACAAAAATGCTTTATTTATGACTAGACGAGTTGAATGACGACATTTTCCTCACAGAACGCTTCCTACATCTACTTCTTTGTCCAGCTCCACCGATAATGACTAGACATTTTAATACTAAATAAACTCAACAGGGTAACGTAAATATATCATGAAAAAGGTACTCTCGCCTCTGTTAACTCGTGTTTACTTGAAAACGCGAAATAAACGTGGCTGAAAAGGCGTGACTAAGTGACAGAACAAGCGTTATAATGCGAAAAATATATTGGATTTTATGCTGGTAACAGGCGACAACGCGTCAATAAACGAGCGATAACGTGACAGAACACTTGCAATAACGGGGCTGTAAACGCGGGACAACGTGTCATTGAAGAGACATGTCAACGCAACTATTCACACGCGACAACGCGAGGGACACGTGCGACAATGCAACAAAACACGCACGACAATGCGAAAACATCCCATGTGATCGCATGTTTTTTGTTTCGTTGTCGCGCGTTCACTGCGGCCTTGTCGCCCGCCTTTTATCGCATGCCGTGCGTGATCTGTCGAGACGTGTTCATCTTCGCATTGTCGCGCATTTATTATACACATTTATTTCGCGTTTTTAAGTAAGTAACAGAGGCGAGAGTACCTTTTTCATGATATATTTACGTTGCCCTGTTGAGTTTATTTAGTATTAAAATGTCTAGTATTATGAAGCGTCATATTTCATTTCTTTAGTTTGACTTTTTCGAGAACGTTAATTTGATCATTTTTTCAGCTTACTCCGAAATGCCTCCAAAAAAACGAAAGCGTGAACATGATGAAAGATGCATGAAATGCAATCTGCTGTTAAGATATGACACCGGGCAGAAAAAAGTCATTACTTCAGAAGAAGAAGCCAACTCGTTATTGGTGGAGCTGGACAAAGAAGTAGATGTAGGAAGCGTTCTGTGAGGAAAATGTCGTCATTCAACTCGTCTAGTCATAAATAAAGCATTTTTGTTATTTATCAAAAATTAGAAATATAACAATTTTATCACTTGTTGACAGCTTTTTTGACATCTGTCAATTGTCAAAATACTTTTTTGACATCAAATTCGTGATCAGCGACCTCGAAAACCCCTATATGATCTATTTTTCATATATTTAATTAAACATTGACTTATTCTGTAGGCCTAAACTGCATAATTTAATATTTACATTTTACTCAAATCGATTTGTCGCGGACTACAAGCAACCAAATTCAAGTTTATCGGCGCCATTTTGAAGAGGAAGAGTGTATCTTTCAATGCTATTTAGGCCGTTCTTTTACATTGAGTCTGCAGCAAAATAACATAGAATTTTTATTGTAAAATTCTGATTATTTACGTTGTTTTTTTTATATTAAGCTATGTAACATTCAATAATAAAATCTCAAAAAATTCGGGGAACATCTACACATCCCAAACAAAATTTTACTTGCGTTGGAACCGCTTAAAAATGAATCTGAACTCTCGAAAAAAATTCAAATATCAAAAAGCACGTTTTTTCCCCTTATGGGGGAGGGTGGGGGATCGGAAAAAATGTCAAAAATTTTGTTTTTTGGCCCTCCTCAAGGTTTTGGGGTCGCTTGAATAAAATCCGTGGGGGCCGCCAGACCTATCTTATCCCGCTACCCCCTTTGAGTTAACTATTGTTTATATCAATTTCATTGTGTTTAGTAGGTACATACATTTTATTTGTTTTTAGTTTTTATTTATGTGATTGTAATTGAGAATGGTGTAAGTTGTATAGAATAACATCTGAAAAAATTGTAATTTGTGAAGTTTAAATGGATAAGGGATTCTATTTTTAAAAAATAATTTGTTTTAATCTCATTTTAATTAATTATAAATAAAGTTTGTTAAAAATTAATTTATTCAATAAATCTAGTTGGTAATACAAATAATAGAGGAGGAGTGGGAGAAAAAGTTGTTTAGAGGGAACAGGAAGTGTAGATGCACATGTGGGCATCAGTCTGTGTTTATTGTGTTTTGTGTTGTGATATGCTGAATTTTTTTGGGGGATTTGGAGATCTGAAGGAGTGATCCATAAATTAAGATCAAGTAAGAAGAATGATGAATCATTTTATCAAGACCATTTAACCTATGACTGGCAAGGTTATCAGTTTTTCTTTTGTTAAGAATTTAAGGTATGTTTGTTCCTTTTGTATTAAGCCCCCAATCAGGGGCATTACTTGAATCTGAAGTGTTAGGAAAATAAATTGTTTTTTTAATGTCTATATTAAATACACTCGGTTGCAAAAAAAACCGGGGCACCTTGAACGTTCACATATTCTTTGTTTGTTTTTTCTTTTAGAACTTAATAAAACTTGCCAAGTTTTTTTTTATATATGTATTGGATATATCCTGTTTATATGACACAAAAGGACAAGTAATAAAACAAGCAATTTAAAGCAAAAAAAAAATTATCAAACAAAAAAGTAAACATTTATTGATTTTATGATAGAAAAAAATAAGGTTATTGTTCGGATCAGCAACACCAACCCCTACACGCGCCCAGAATACCTTTTATCGATTCTAACCTTGTTCCGATTTATTTCGATGTTCTAGTCGCTGCTTTTAGAGGGGAAAGGTTATTCTCCTACATTTACTGAGAAACTCTAAATCCCTGTTCAAAGTAATATTAACTCCTGTTTACCTTCTAATATTAAAATGAGAAGTAAGCACTGGGTCTTTATAAGTTGATTGTCGTTTGATAAACAGTTGGAGGTTAGAGGGCTGAGGACGATCTGCAGGGCCTCAGTAATGATCTCTTGGATGGTACAGCCTAGAGAGACAGATCGATGAAGATCTGATAGAGACAAGAACCACTATGCTGGCTCATGGCCCAAACACTGTATAGTAAAGTACCCTATCATGTAATAAGTAGTTAATGGTAAATTGTGTGCTGACCCTCACATAAATTAAGTGTAAAGTTCATCCTTATCTTTAAACACCTAAAATAGTAATATTAAATAAAGTGTTGCAAGGTTTTTTTTATTTATTCTACTTTGTAAATTGAATGAACTATGGTATTATGTATCACAAAAATTACTTCTCAATCTTGATAGGGCCAAGCTCAAATACCTGACAGAAATGTACACAGGGCATTGCAGACTAAACAAACATCTCTGCATAATGAAAATTAAGACCTCACCAAACTGCAGATTTTGCAATAGGGAGATGAAAGGCCTTACCACATTATATGCAAATGCGATATGCTGGCGAGAAGGAGGTTTCTTCACCTTGGAGAAGAATTCATCCTAAACCCTAGTGCAGACATGGACCCGATTATGATAATCAGGTACATGAAAACACTAGGACTGTACTAACACAATACAGGAAACACGACACAGGCAAAATGAGCCATAAGGCTGAGGTGCTAATAAAAAAAAAAAAAATTCACAAAAATTCAAATACACCTTCTAACCAAAATTAAAAATAAATATAAAAAAAAGTACAACTTTAAATTAAAATAACTATACTTGAGTGCGAAAAAACTGGTGCACCTTGAATTTCATTAAACAAATATAAACTAACGGAATAATGTTGGGATCGAACCATCACAGATATAGGCCGGGGTATAAGTGATAACATAACAATAATTCTCTGCAGTAATCCTCTCTGGGAATAACAAAGAAGGGCCCAAGTTTACAGATGAACATATTGCCAGTAAATATTCACTTCTCTAAAAGAGTGCAATGAACAACCGTCTGAAGTTTTTCTTTATTTATTAATTTTCTTTGCCCCACGGTAATCCAATTCTACCTAATATGGTGTTGGATGCCGCGGTAGTCACTCAAATCATAGCATTAATTGAGGATGGAAGAAGTAAGCGATATATGGCCAGCACTCTCGGGGTACCGGAAATGAGGGTTAGGTGGGCGGATCCAGAAGTACCAGGAGACGAGCAGCTACTCGATGAGGTCAGGATCAGGTCGGCAGAGAGTAACAAACCAAGCTGACAATCGATGTATTAAAATGGAGACTCTAAGGAACTGCTTTTAGACATCTGTAATTATTTGCCATCGGCTTCGTGTTGCTCAAGGTGTAGATGTCTCCGTGCATACAATATGTAGAAGCCTGGCTAAAATGAATCTACACTCTAATATTCCTGCTACCGGTGCTCTCCTCACTGCAGCTTACAGAGCAGCTTGACAATGTTTTAATCGAGAACACATTACCTGGAATGAAGCAGATTAGGCCTCTGTTCTCTTTTCAGATGAGTCTAGAATTGGCCTATATGCTTCAGAGGGTCAAGCTAGATTCTGGAGAAAATGAGGAGAATGCTACGCTCAGTGCAATGTTGTAAGTACAGTACAGTTCGGAGGAGTGTTGGTTATGGTGTGGGGAGGGATATGTTTAGCAGCGAACACAGAACTCCATGTGTTCCGATGGCCATTCCTCAATGCACTAACTTATAAAATAGACTTCCTTGAAGAGTATGTAGTCCCTTTTGTGCCGTTCATTGGCCCCAATTTTATGTTTATGCATGATAATGCACGGCCACACATCACCAATGTTGTTAGTGACTTCCTTGATGAGGTCGGTAACCGAACCTTGGAATGGCCAGCTCGCAGCCCAGATCTTAATCCTATAAAGCACGTGTGGGACCATCTTAAGAAGGCCATCTGACAGCAACATAACCCTCTACGAGCCCTCCAGGAGCTGAGAACTGCTGTAGAAGAACAATGGGAGCAGATTTCTCAAGATTGAGTGGCCAATCTTATAAGGGGTATGCCTGCAAGGATGCAGGCTGTTATTACAGCAAGAGGAGGAAGCACTCGCTATTAAAAGCCATGAATTGTGTTTCTTACTTAATGTAACAAAGTTTAGAGGTTTTATTTTTGGTAATTGTTCGGATCGGCGACACCACCAAACTGGCTTGACCCGCGCTACACCCACCAGTTCGATCCTTACACTTCTCTTCATGTTTACATTTTTCGATAGTTCATTCCTATAACCTCACATGTAAACAATCACTTCTACAGTTTCAACTTGGATTGTGTTGTTTATTTTGTTTGTATTTAGACTTCTTAAATGTAAATAGGTGAAACAGAAGTTAACAACACGAGGATTAAGTGTTTTATCAATTCATGTTTTCTTATTTCATCTTATCTTATGTGTTACAAAACTTAAGAAGATTAATTTGTACATGGATTTGGTGTTTTTTATATATTTTTATATGTTGTTTCAATTTCAGTGATAAAATTTCAGTATACATATTTTGTGAATGGATTCTTTATCACCCATATTACTTTTTGTCCTAAAGTGAGACAGATTGTATAATTAATTCAATAAAACATATCAGTTTATTAATAAATGTGAGAAAGTATATCACAGGTTTCATGTTTTCTTATTTCCACTTCCCTTGGGAAAATATAGCATAAATTAACATCATTACTTTCAACTAGGATTCTGTCTTATATTATATAATGGCTTATAACATGGAGAATTGACAATGTGAAAATAATCACAGATTAAGAGGTAAATGACACATTACTATATAATTGTAGAACTATTGGTATAATGTTATAGATTTATGTGTTTTTAAAAAAATTAGAAGCCTGATGATGGAACATTGTCTCCGAAACATGTAGCTACAAATGTTAAATAAATAGGAGTTATGCCAAATAAATACTTAAGGATTCTGTCTTTTTTATATTTATAATTTGTTATTTTCACTTCTCTGAAAGAAAGTTAATCACTCTTACTCTTCGACAGCTTCCTGATTTCCTTTCTTCAGCATATTTTTAAATGCCGTGTTTTAGATATCAGTGGCAGTTTTTTATCAAACCATAGGGATCTCTCCTCCTTTTTTCTTGGCCCCAGCACATAATCAGCCGACTCATGCTTTGCAGCCACAATGCTGGACCAAAGGGATTCTATATTTTACTTATTTACTGCTCAGGTGCGGAGTTTTATCATCAAGCTGTTTGATATAAACATCTTTGGTATGGTAACTTTTTAAGGAAATAGTCTTTATGCTCTTCACCTGTGCATCTAAACTTCTTAAAACAGATCTTAGAAGTGATGTGAGCGATACACAAATGATGGTCTGAGTCCACGTTAGCGCTTGTAAACTTGTGCCTTATATCAACAAGGATATGATCTATTTGGTTAACTTGTTTCCTATCTGGCTCAGTCTAGATACCTTTATGTATATCCTTGTGTGCGAAGAAGGTATTTCCAATGATCATGTCTCTGGAGGTGGCAAAAGTGTTGTTCCATTTTCATTGGATTTTTTGTCGAGATTATGTTTTCCTATAATAATAATAATAATAATATTTACCTCTTATTTCCCAATTTTTACATTACAGTCTCCAGCTATTATATTTATATCATATCTAGGACACTGATCAAGGGCACATTCCAGTTGCTCATAAAAGGCGTCCTTATCTTCCTCACTCGAAGCTTCCATTGGAGTGTGCACACTAATAATACTGTAATTGAAAAACTTTCTATGTATCCTTAAAACACAAATGAATGAGTTTTTAAACTTCTTATAATAGAAAGGTTCTAATTGGATTGAAACCAATTACTAATTGTCTGAATCGTTGTCTAATTACACATCCCACTCCAAATTCATGGCGAGCGTCACAGCAGCTGTAGTATATGGTATGCCGTCTTTTTTCAGGGTTGTCCTGTCTAGTTCATCTGATTCCCTGAATGGTAACAATGGGCAGTTTAAAATTATTACTTTGATCAATGCACAAACGTTTGAATCTTCAATGGGGAAGAAAGTGAAGTAATGGATATAAGGACGGAAAGAATCACAGACTGTGACAGTGACAGTACTTTATGGGAAGAAGAAGTTGAGACGGCCATAGAGAAGTTCAAGTTAGGAAGATCAGCTGGAAGAGACTGAATTCTTCCCGAGCTGATTAAGTACGGAGGACAGGAATTGGTTAAAGTACTCCAGGGGTTATTCCAAAGAGCATACGATGAGAAAAGCATTCCAAAAGACTGGGAATACAACGTCATCATCCTGATCCATAAAAAAGGAAATCAGAGTGACTGCAACAATTATAGGCCTAAATGTTTGTCTCAAGTAGTCCATAAATTGTACACATCTATACTGGGAAGAAGGCTGAGAGCTGTGGTTGGAGAGAACCTCGAAGAAGAACAAGCTGCCTTTAGACCTCAAAGACAGACTCAGGATCAAACATTCTCATTAAGGACAGTAATAGAGAAGGCCTGGGACCGGGACAAAAACATATATCTAGCTTTCTTGGACCTGAAAGCCGCTTTTGATTCTGTGCCTCGAACGGAATTATGGAAAGCACTGAGGGCAAAGAGTGTTCCAGTGGAACTTATAGATGCCATCAGATCCTCCTATAAAGGCTCAAAGGGAATTGTGAGAATTAACGGAAAGGAATCAGGAAGCTTCGATATGAGGAGAAGAGTGAAACAGGGTGACAGCCTAAGCCTGCTACTCTTTACGGTACTAATGGACAAAATTTTGAAAATATGTAAAAGAAAGACGGCACAAGTAGGAAAATGGGACATGAGGAAAATTCTTGCGCAGACACTGCTCTATGCAGATGATACTGTACTCATTGCAGACTCTGTACAGAACCTCCAACAAGCGGTAGTAGAATGGGAAGCCGAACTTGAGAGAAAGGGCATGATTATAAATGCCAGCAAAAACAGAGTCATGCTAGTAGGACGCCAACCTGAGGATGTGCAAATCACGTGTAGAGGAGAAACCATAGAAACAGTAGAAGATTTTACATACCTAGGGACAGTTATAAGTAGAAATGGTAATATTAATGATGAAATATCTAACAGAATAAAAAAAGCAAACAATGTACAGGGTGTCCTGAATTTAAATGGCAAAACTTCAGGAACTTATAGGAGACCGAAAAACTAAGACATAAGTCCTTTGTAAACACTTAATGTTATCCTTTACATTCTTTTATTTGTTTACATTTTGTCTTCGTTCTAGGATTATAATTCCTAAATCAGTCTTCAGTCAGTTACTCAGATATTTTTGTGTGAATAGCATCAGCCACAATGCCGCATACATATTCTAATGTTGAATACGCTGATATGATTTTAGTGTATGGTTTCTGTAACGTTAATGCTTTAGAAACGGTGCAGGAGTATGCGCGCCGATTTCCAAATAGAAGAGTGCCTAATCGATGAGTCTTTTCGTTAACTTTTAATAGACTACGAGAGACTGGGTCATTGTTAATATGTAATGAAGGCGACCAATTCCAGGCAGCAATAAGAGCAGATTATCGGAGAAGAAATTATGTCCAATGCCACTTCGATATCAATCCTGAGACTAGCATCCGAAGAGCATCTGCTGCATTAGCATATGGCGAACTTTGAAAGGTGATAATCGCTACCCATACCATCTTCAAAAAGTTCAGAATTTATTACCTCAAGATTATGTCAAGAGATTGAATTTTAGTAACTGGTTTCTTGACAAAATTCTTGATGATAATTTATTTCCATTAAAAATTATATGGACCGATGAAGCTACCTTTACAAGATGAGGAATTGTTAATCAAAGAAATTATCATGTATGGGTTCTTAAAAATCCCAGAGCTATTAGAGAGAATAGGTTTCAGTATGAATTTGCTATTAACGTTTGGCTTGGAATTTGGAACGGATTACTGGTGGAACCATATTTTTTATCTGGAAGATTGAATGGTATCACATTTACACATTTTTTGGAGAACGACTTTTCTAATTATTTAGATGACATTCCCTTACAGCAGCAGATTAAAATGTGGTTCCAACTCGATGGATGTCCAGTTCATTATAGCAGAGTTGCTCGAGCTTGGCTTTGATTGGACATGGAGGAGTAGTACCTTGGCCACCCAGATCACCTGATAAGACACCCATGGATTTCTTCCTATGGGGAACGTTGAAGCAGAAAGTCTATTCGATGTCAATCAACTCAAGAGAGCAATTAAGAGACCAAATCATAGATGTAGTGCACCAAATATCATCAGAACAATGTTTAGCTGCAATTTATCAAGTGAGTGCTAGATGTAATGCTTGCATTGGTGCAAGAGGACAACATTTTGAGCAATATTTACATTAAAAAGAACATAACATAAATATAAATGTAAATAAATAAGTATAAAAATGAAAACTTGTTTTGTTTCTTTTTTTTGCGATTTTCTCTAAAACTAAGCAAAAACGACCAAATCTCTAAAGGACTTTTTGTCTTAGTTTTTCGGTCCCCTATAAGTTCCTGAAGTTTTGCCTTTTAAATTCAGGACACCCTGTATATTACCAAATCTGTAACATTGTTGTTGGGAAACGAGAATTGGATAAAAAGGTAAAACTACACATTTTCAATGCAATTTACCTTCCCTCCCTATTATATGGAAGTGAAAGTTGGGTTCTTCTCGACAAACATCTGAGCAGAATCACTGCCGCTGAAATAAGTACCTTAGAAGAGTGGCAGGGAGAATTGGAGGGATCTTATCAGGAATGAAAAAACAAGAAATGATCTAGGAGTTAGGCCAATATGTGAGATCCTAGAGAAGAGGCAGTTAAAGTGGTTTGGCCATGTTTGCCTTATGAGTGAAAACCGAGAACCACGCAAGTTTCTTGAAGCAAGGCCTACAGGCAAAAGACCTAGAGGCAGACCACGGAAGACATGGATGGACCGAATGGACCAGGTGGGAGAGACGACGGGAATCCATGAAGGTGTTGGCGAGGGACCGTGATGCTTGGTCAATTTGGGTCGAGGCACAAAGGAGGTAGGTCGTAAAAGAAGAAGAACTTTAGTCAAGGAGCATTTTCAGTGCTCTAAGTCTGTACAAGGAAAGAATATTCCAGTATCTGAGATTAAAAGTTCTACAGGGGTTGCTGGGTTCTTTCCGTTTATGACTATCGATATCTGAGGCTGATTTTGGTTTCTGTAAAATATAAGCTTCGGGTAGGAGGGCTTCTAACCCTCACTCCATACCCTAGTATATTGATGGGGCTGCCACCTTGGTGCCTGTTTACCTGCACTCCTATCCTAGGAGGTTACCTTGAATACACCTTGTGTGTGAATGTAACGTTTTATGAGCTTGAATTGTTTTATTGAATAAAATTACAAGCTGCCTCTCTAAAGGACTATGAATAATATGGATGACACAGAATCCATTCATGAAGTAAAATGAAAACATCGATATTGTCTTACTATTAGTTAAACACTAATTTATTTAACATAGATTATTTAAACAGTAACCCAACATTAACATTAACATTTAGTTTAGGAGTAATGTGCATATACAACATGGATGTGGTTTTTTTTTTATATAAATTTATTTATTTATGTTGGCTTTGTGTAGATCCACATTTGCCACATGAAATACATTCCTTTTTTATTATTTATCTATATTTCGATTTGGTGTTAAAGGATATACTGAATAATACTAAAGGATATACTGAATAATACTGTCTAGCAGCTCCAAATTTTTATTATTTGATACCTAGTTGGCTCACCTTTGTGGGGAGTGGTACCCCTTGTTGCACACCAGTGTTTACATTAGCTTTTCTCTTCCTTCTTCGTATACTTTACATGCCAATATTACATGATCTGGGTCAGCTACTGTAGTGTTATCGCAGCTGCAACTATTTTTATTTATAATGCCAATTTTATGTAGATGGTAGAGGAGGCAGTTGTGGTTGAATCTTAGTCTACACAGGATTGTGAAAAATCTTCTAGGTCTATTTGTTTTCTGAACGCATGCTTTGTTTTGAATTTTTGGTTGAACACTAGAATAGGAATGCCCCTTAATATGTTATGAGTCATCATATTGTCTTTGCCATTTTTTATTATGGGTATTCCATGCAATGGGCGATTATGTCTGTACTTGTGATAGCATAGTTTGGGTCTCCGGTGAGTGATGCTTCTTTGGCTTGGCAGTTCACTTTGTTATTGAAGCGGTTTTCGCTATGGACTTTGACCCATATAAAATGAACAGTCCTGTTACTTCTTTTTAATTTAAACAGGAGTAATTTAATGTCTGTTATAATAGGTCCGCCGGTCATTTCAGAGCTATTTAGTGCTGCTAAAACACTTAATGAATCTGATAAAATTATCACCTTTTCATGATTGATGCTTTCCATATATTTTAAGGCTTTAACAATGGCTAAAGCATCGGCTATAAAGATTGTGACTATGGGTGACAATTTTATTTTCAATTGATAATTGGAATTTACTTCTATTATTGCTGCCCCAATATTGTTTTCAGAATTGTGCAAGCAACAGGTGATCGCCTGTTTCATAACACTCTCTTCTTATTTTTAATGGCATTACATCCACTTCAATTAAAAGAGCGTTGGTCGGGGTGGAGTTCATGGCACCTAATCAACATCTTAAAGCTCTGAATTGAATCTGGTCAAGTTTTTTTTGGTGAGAGTTTGCAGAATTGTCATAAAAAATACGCCCATAATCTATATGTGATAGGATCATGGCCCTAAATATTAATATACAAATACCGGTGTGAGCTCCATATTTTATTCTTGACACACACCGAAGGACATTTAAAGTTTGTTCTGTTTTTTCCTCAATATATGTAAGGTTTCCACAATAATTTGTGGTCTGTTACTACTCCTAAGAATTTAAATGCAGTACATGTTTTGATCTGAAAAGGTCCTAAGTTTAGTTGTTCCGGTTGGGGTGTGTTTCTTTTTCTGCTTAGTATCATAGCAGCACATTTGTCTTCAGCCACATGTTGTCCCAATTCATCATTCCATTTAGCGAATTTATTCAGAAACACTGTCATTATTTCCTTAGCTCCCTTAAAGTCATTATTTACTCCGTATACCGTGATGTCATCCGCGAATTGTGAAATCTTTCTATTTTTTAGTTTCTAATTTTTTCAGTGATGCTGTATAAATTGAGAATAATAATGGGCTCAAAACAGCGCCTTGTGGTAAACCTGCAACGATTTATCTCAGTCCTTGTATTTCCCCTCCTACTTGAAAATAAATTATTCTGTTTTCTATGAAGCCTAGCACTGTACTTGTTATTTTGGTCAGAATTTTTGTCTCACCGTAACTTCTTTTAGAATTTTAATATCTACATTATTGTGTGCGTTAGCTACATCAACGAATACTGCTATTGTAGTTTTATTTTTGGTCAAGTTTTGTTGAAAATCGCTATGAACTGGCGATGTTATCGAACGTTCTGTGGCCTCTCCTAAACCCGTGTAGAAAGAATTATTTTACGTTCTTCTAAAAACCATTCTAGCCTCTTTTTAATAGGGCTGGGAGATAGTCCATAATTAAGACTATTGATATGCCGATACTATTGGTTGAGAACTATAGATTGCTATCGATAGTTTTTCGATAGTTGCTTCCTTTTTTTTTCAAAGCTATTGAATAAAGAATTTTAATAATTTAATTAAATTCAATTGTCTACTTACTATTTGAAATTTGCAGGATTATAAATTATAAGATTATATCATAAAGATGAGAAAAAAAAACTAATTTATTTGAACAAACAATAATAATAAACAAATCAAATCTTCAGAAAACAAAAATAACAAAATAGCTAATTTCAAGAGTCAGTGTGCTCCTTGAGCCATATATTTCCCGAAAGAAATATATTCGTCCAACCCTACTTGTTAATCATCCATTCAAATGTTTTGAGAAGACAGGAAGATAATGCAATAGGTCGGTAAAAAGTAGATTTGTCTGGTGGTTTCCCAGGTTTTCGGATTGGTATGACAGTTTGAATATTCCATTGGGGTATTTTGGTTCCATTTATCCATGTGTCGTAAATTTCCAAGAGTTGTCCCTTCGCATTGGCTGGGAGTTGTCTTATCATGGGGTAGTGAATCCCATCGTACCCTGGAGTTGTATTTGTATTAGAAGATATAGCCACTTCTAATTCCTTGATTGTGAAGGGTTCATCTATTTCAGGATTTTCTTCAATTGGAATATCTTCAATTCTTATGTTTTCTGGTACTGACAGTGGGGCAATGGTGCTCCTGAAATCCTCCATAACAACCTTATTTATTGTGCAATGTTTTATGGCAAATCCTTTAAGCCTTCTGATAACGTTCCATACCTCTCCTATCGGAGTTTCATGGTTTAAAAAAAATGCATACCAACTCTCTCGCTTTTTATCGTGGAACTGTCTTCTGCATTCTGCGATGGCATTTTTGCAGGCAATATAATTTGTAGCGTTCATGTCCTTTTTGTGTCTTTGGAATATTATTTGTTTTTGTTTCCATTTTATCATGTACCAGTCATCCCACCAGTATTTGGGTGTGCGACCTGGTTTGTTTCGATTCCTTTTGCTACGGATCTTCCTCGGAATACTAAGTGTAAGTGTTGCCGCTTCGTTGATAATTGTTAATAAGGCTTTATAATTGTTCGGGGATTTGATATTTACTTTTTCTTCAACTATTTGTGTACATAAGTTCCAGTTTGCTTCGTTAATTAACCATTTTTCGATTGTGTTCTGAATTTTGTCTTCATTGGCCAAAGCTTTTTTTATTGAAATCGCATAATGATCTAATCCAAAGATTTCAGGTAAGATCGACCAATATATCAAAAGTGTTATACTAGCCGAAGCTAGGGTAATATCTGGAGCCGATGACTTTCTACCCGGTCTTGTTATAAGGGTCGGTTTTCCATTGTTCAAGAAGCAAATTCTTTCTTGGTCAATAACCTCTATGAGTTTCGGTACCGGCCCTGTTGCAGTAACTGCAACCCCAGGCCTGATGGTGGGCATTTAGCTCCCCTCCAACTATTGAAGGGTGTGGTAATTGGTTGAAATATGACTCCATTCTCTAGAGGTAAGATTTTGATCTGGTTTTATGTATATGGATGCGATAGATATCACATCGGAAGTTAAATTAGCCCTTATTGCACAAACCTGTATACAATCCTCCCGGTGGTTCGTGATCAGAATCTGTAAATTTCATAGTTCGATGTATCAAAATTGCACTTTCACCATATCCGTCTGCTCGATTTTGCTGGACCATATCGTATTCAGGGATTTTAAGTTTATGATTTTTCCTTAGCCAGGTTTCTGATAATAGGGCAATATCTATTCCTTCACGTCTTAGGATAAATTCTAAACAATTTCTATCTGCTGTTATCGATCGAATATTCCATTGTATAATTCATACTGAGTCGTCTATCATATTCGTATTAAATTGTTTCTTATTTTTATTTTTATTTTTTATATTTCTCATTTTATCCTGATTCAATTATATTTTTGTTATTATTATCTATCATTCCATCTCAGGGTTGTTTTGATAACACTGGTCAACATAATTTTTGTTTCCTTCATTTTTTTTATTGTTATTGGGTATTTCAAAGGCCCTGACTATGAAAAAAATACTGGGAAATTGCTAACAGCTTTCTTTTGTGAAATATAAAGTTTTACTGTTTTGATTAAAATATGTAAGGAAATTAATACATAATGTTAACAAAATTTTATTGAACATTATTATCAAATGATCTTTTATAGGATTTCCTTTAGTAAACGACTTTAGGCAGATCTCTTTGCATAAAATATTTGTGTATTCTTCTTTCAAAGTCGTCGAATGTGCAATAGGTATGGATTCGTACTTGTGATAAAAAGTAATGTTGGTTTCGGGGTTAAGCAATTTTTTTTCTTTTAAACGAGATGCAAAATTCTGAAGATTCTTTCGGTAAGTTCAGATCCATCACTAAGTTATTTAGTTATTTCTGATTAAATGGTTGAGGTTCTGAAAGGCTACATTTGTAATCTGGGTCAGAGTCATCACTTGATATATTTTGTTTGCGTTCACAGAGATTTGGATCATCAGAGGATTTAGATGTGCTGAGTTGTACCTCTTGTGATTTTAATTGAGATTGTTGAGCCGAAGATAAGTTAGGATATGACCACTTACTTCAATTTCCAGGGTTGATTCCGTTTATTTTCACTACGCAGAAGTAGCAGACGTCATGATGGTTTTGAGGTTCTTGCCAAATCATGGGAGTTACGAACTTCACTGCATCTCTTTTCCAGCTGGACAATACCATAGACACACAACACATTTTTGGCAAACCTACAAATCTATTTTGAAGTATTGATGATATGCAGTTTTTGCAAAGTCTGGTATAGGTTTTCGATATTTTTCAAATATATACTGTGGAGTCTCACTTATATGAATGTGAAGGGGAATGGAAAATGTTTTGTATAAGTGGATAGTACTAGGTTTCGTGGCTATTTTAAAATAAAAGAAACTCTTCATTAAAAAAAATCACAATTTTATTGTTTGTTCATATTTTGTTGTTAGATAACATTGTACATTATTATATTTCGTATTTTGTAAATCTGTATATATTATGTTTGTATGTATATATATACTTAAACAAAAAATATTTAAAATAAACTTAAATAAAAAGCAAGATAAATTAAATAATCATTACATACCTCATTTTTTTTTTTAAATATAAGTACATATTCATTTTGTCTTAAAAAATTCTGTTATATAACAGCTGTTCACATTCAATTATTGCATCGGTCTCTTTCTAGCTAACGTCCTTGGAATAGACAAAACTTTTTACAATCTCAAATGCAGCGACCGTTGAGTAAATATTGGTGGTGGTCTTGGCTCTTCGTTGCCAGAACTTTGAGAATCGGTCACTTTGGAGTACACAAACTGCCAAGTTGTCAAATTCAACAAAATATTTTAATGTTACACCTGGGTGAACGTTGGGCCATTCAGGAGGTTATTCGATGGTGCCTATATCATCTCCCACTTCGACAAGTCCTTACTTATGTACTCTGGCATTACGAAAGCACTTTTGTATTATAAAAGGCTGAACTGCCTTCCAAGCTACTGCTGTGAACTGCATAGCCTGTAAAAGGGCACTTGATTAATGAAACGTAATGTGAATTTATATAGTAAAATTCACAATTTAATTCATAAGTTTACCTTAAGAACATCGATCTTGTTTTTTTTTTCCTTCTGATTATAAGGTTGAGATGATGTGCTTTAGCAGGTGTTTGCGGTAGTGCACTGCTATGTTGCTCTTTGGGTTTATTGAAAATACTGTGTTACTATCTGAATAGAACCCCCATTTATTTATATTTTATTGATTACCTTTATTGGATTCCAATCCAATACCTGCAAACCAATTCATTGTTAGTTTGTGGCAATTAGGAAATTTTAAAGATTTTAGATGTTTAAAGGTCAGGATGAATTTACAATCAAATATATGTAAGGGTCAGCACACAATTTACAAAGTTATAATGATTACCAGCTAATGATATGGGTACTTATCTTACAGAGTTACGGTATAAGGCGGATGATTGAGGTTGTCTTGATCAGGTTCCATCTTCTTCCATCAAGGGAACTCTTCCTCGATTGCCTCTCTGTGTCTCATCCTCAGCCGTGTATCAAACGGCCTCTCCCCTCTGTCTCCAAAAGACTCCACCAAACTCTCCGTCAATCAAACTCTTCAATCAAACTATCCTTCTTCGTTTTCAGGACCATCATATATACACACTTCCCCTTCTCTTTACTTTATAGATTTCTTTATTTAAATTTTTCATCTCTTTGTCACTACATTCTTTGTCTCTAGTAAACTTTGGTAGACGAAATATTTTCAGGTACCCCGCTACGTCATTCTGAAGGTTTGGCCTAATTTCGCCTGGCCCAGATACCCTTTGAAGGGTTTTATGGCTTGACACTCATATTCCAAACTTCAAAGGAGTGCTGGCCCTTTTTCTTCTCGCTGTCTTATTAATTATTAATAAACATTATTTTGCATACCCATAATACATTGCAGTGCTTCCATTGTGGCAATTATGCCTAAATCAAGCAGCTGATGATGGCTTGTGCAGTTTGTGGGGAAAAACTCCACTCGAAATATTTTCTTTCCACTGTTCAACAGAAGTGACATCAACACTGGCAGATTCACCACATACGGTTCGACCAGTTATCCTATGCCTAACATTGAATTTTTTAAGCCAATCTATGGAAGCCTTAAAATTCCCGCCGATGTTTAATTGGTCCACTGATTGGAACTTGATTGTTTTTTTTACCCATTTTAAAAGATGAAAGCGCAGTGGAGCATGGCTAATAGAACGACTATTGTATAGAAAACTGAAAAACGAGAGAGTGGAGGGGGAATGAATTACTGGCACGTACTGTGTTATTAGAGCCGAAACAAAGGGAATCACACAAGGTGTCAATCAAAAACAAGTATCAAACGGTAAGAGTAAACATTTCGTAGAAAAATGTTGTCTCTTCTTATAAGTGAATAGTATTTACACCAGAGGAACAAATTAACTTTCGAATAAGTGGATGTAGCGTATTACTGAATATCGCACAAGTGAATAATTCATTACACAGGATTAAATGGAGTTTCACTGGGCAACGAAAAATTTTTTGTATAACTGAATGTTTCTCATAAGTGAGTATGATATAAGTGAGACTCCACTGTATATCTGATTTTTTCTACAATTTCTTTTTTCGTCATTTGTTTTTCTTGTATTTCTTGTGAAATTTTACTTAGTATTGTGATATATTTTTCGGCTTCTGACGTTGTCCATGGATTGCAAATCCCGACTGATTCTGACTTCTTAGGTATAATCTCCCAAGAGATCCTGATTCTGCGAAGGGGTTGATATATATGGAGTCCTTACTAGTGGTTTTCTGTATATTTTTCGATGGTTAAGGTTTGGTGCTAAAGGTGCGAAAGCTTCATTATCTTGATCTTCCTTCAGTATGTGCAGTATTTCAAACCGATTAGTACTTACAACAGATGTGCAAGATTGACAACAGATCAGTAAATTCTTTCATATTTTCTTATATATTTCACATTCTTTAATATTGGCAAGGTGTTTTTTTTTTATAATGAACACATACTGGGTCTTGGCTGGAATTTGGACAGTCCTTGGCTAAATGTTTATTTCTGCATTTGAGGCATCTTTGTTTCTCTCTACATTGAGTGATTACAGCGGAAACAATTAGTAAATTGCCTGATTTGTGGATTATACGGTTTAACCCGACAAATGCTCCTGTAAATTGAAATAGAATCTTGAATTGTTTGTCCTCTGAAAGTAATCATATTTTTTCATTCTTTCTACTTTTATTGGGACTATTATTGATTGCATGTTTTCTAATATTTCAGTTAAATTTAAACCCACATCACAGATGACACCTGTTATTTTAACAAAAAAGTCTGGGTTATATATGTATAAGATATATTATTGAGGATTTTCAGAAATAACCACAAATTGTTTCTCTGAAAGTACAAAGTTTTATTTTAATTAACAACTATTACAATAATTTTCATTAATTATGACAATTTAACTTTTATCTTACCTGAAAGTACATAGAAACGACATTTAATGTTTATTAATATTGGCTCCTCAATATATTTTTGTTATAATAAATTTCACACAAATAACTTGCACATCATCTGTTCCTAGTTCAACGTCATGATGAATTAATTAATTAATAAATTAATGAAATGTCACTTGAGGTACGCATGATGATATAGAAGGATCAATACAATTAGGATTGATGAATTAAATGCCACTTCTATTGAGATTATTTTATGTGTTTTAGTTACCTCGAAGGTGAGTGCCTATGCTTGATTTCTTGTCTTATATTTTTAAAAAACTTTAGTATATATAATCTATGTAACATAGTACTGATGTGTTGAAAATTTTATTGTATGTTTTAGAACAGAAGATGAATGTTTAGCATTCGAAACTAGTTTTCAAATAAAATAATCTCAATAGAAGTGGCATTTAATTCATCAATCCTAATTATAATGAAATGTCATTTGTACTTTCATTACATCTCCCCCCCTAAGAGAGAAAATTCGAAATAATATACCTATAAGTTATCTAGTTCTTCTACTTCATCTTCTGATGTTTCAGGTTGCAATTTTGTTATGTGGAATAAAGTTGATTCTGTTTTTCTGTTGCCTGTGTCAATCCTATAAATGGAGTTTGATATTTTCTCTACTACCTTGAAAGGGCCTATTACTAATTCGTCTATTTTTTTCCTATTTAGTTTATTTCCATTTTCTACATATACACTGTCCCCTATCTCTAACTCTAGCATTTTTCTATTTCTATCAAATATTTTCTTGTTGTACTTTGAGATTTTATTGTATTCTCTAATGCTAATCTTCTATCAGCAATCCACTTGTCTTCCTTTTGTATTGTTTTAATTTCATTTGGTAGAATACTGACATTTGTACCATCCAGTAAATATTTTGGTGCAAAACCTGTAACAGAGTGTTCTGTTTCATTATATTTCTGTATACTATGAAATAATTATTAGTTGTTGATAAATATATTTTTTAATATATTTTTTATTTTGAAGAGAAAAGATTTGCCAGGTTGGGATTCGAACCCAAGTCTCCACTTCTCTAGCGTGGTGCCTTATCCACTAGGCCACCGAGCTCGTATCCGAACCAGGGAAATCTTTTCTCTTCACTGATCCATACCCCCGGGCACTCGCAGTTGCGATGTACAAATCGGGGATGAATGTTCAATGAACATTACTGTTAACTGGATCTTGTTGACATACGTCATATATTATAAATTATGAAATAATTATTAGTTGTTGATAAATATATTTTTTATTTTGAAGAGAAAAGATTTCCCTGGTTCGGATACGAGCTCGGTGGCCTAGTGGATAAGGTACCACGCTAGAGAAGTGGACTTGGGTTCGAATCCCAACCTGGCAAATCTTTTCTCTTCAAAATAAAAAATATATTAAAAAATATATTTATCAACAACTAATAATTATTTCATAATTTATAATATATGACGTATGTCAACAAGATCCAGTCAACAGTAATGTTCATTGAACATTCATCCCCGATTTGTACATCGCAACTGCGAGTGCCCGGGGGTATGGATCAGTGAAGAGAAAAGATTTCCCTGGTTCGGATACGAGCTCGGTGGCCTAGTGGATAAGGCCCCACGCTAGAGAAGTGGAGACTTGGGTTCGAATTCCAACCTGGCAAATCTTTTCTCTTCAAAATAAAAAATATATTAAAAAATATGGTAACGGTTCGGATCGGCGACACCAACCCCTAAACCCACTCAGAAAACCTTTTATCGATTCTAACCTTGTACCGATTTATTTCGATGTTTTAGTCGCTGCTTTTAGAAGGGAAAGGTTATTCTCCTACATTTACTGTGAAACTCTAAATCCTTGTTCGAAGTAATATTAACTTCTGTTTACCTTCTAATATTAAAATGAGAAATAAGGAAATATTAAAGTGGAAATAAGGAAATATCAAAATATACGACACTAAATCAATTTTGAATTAATATTAATTTAATCAACAATTAATATACTACTGAACCACCAGTAAAGTTAATTCCTGATGAACTTTCTGTCAGAGAAGTGAAAATAACAAATTATAAAAATATAAAAAAGACAGAATCCTTAAGTATTTATTTGGCATAACTCCTATTTATTTAAAATTTGTAGCTACATGTTTCGGAGACAATGTTCCATCATCAGGCTTCTAATTTTTTTAAAAACACATAAATCTATAACATTATACCAATAGTTCTACAATTATATAGTAATGTGTCATTTACCTCTTAATCTGTGATTATTTTCACATTGTCAATTCTCCATGTTATAAGCCATTATATAATAAGACAGAATAAGACAGAATCCTAGTTGAAAGTGATGATGTTAATTTCTGCTATATTTTCTCATGGGAAGTGGAAATAAGAAAACATAAAAAACCTGTGATATACTTTCTCACATTTATTTATAAACTGATATGTTTTATTGAATTAATTATACAATCTGTCTCACTTTAGGACAAAAAGTAATATGGATGACAAAGAATCCATTCACAAAATATGTATACTGAAATTGAAACAACAAATACAAATATATAAAACACCAAATCCATGTACAAATAAATCTTGTTAAGTTTCATAACACTTTTACAAGTTGTAAATTTTATCACTTAAATTGATAGAACAAATATAAATATGTAAAACACCAAATCCATGTACAAATTAATCTTCTTAAGTTTTATAACACTTTTACACATAAGCTTAGATGAAATAAGAAAACATGAATTCATAAAACACTAAATCCTCGTGTTGTTAGCTTCTGTTTCACTTATTTACATTTAAGAAGTCTAAATATCAAAATAACAAACTAAAAAACACAATCAAGTTGAAACTGTAGAAGTGATTGTTTACATGTGAGGTTATAGGAATGAACTATCGAAAAATGTAAACATGAAGTGAAGCGTAAGGATCGAACTGGTCGGTGTAGCGCGGGTCAACCTAGTTTGGTGGTGTCGCCGATCCGAACCGTTACCAAAAATATATTTATCAACAACTAATAATTATTTCATAATTTATAATATATGACGTATGTCAACAAGATCCAGTTAACAGTAATGTTCATTGAACATTCATCCCCGATTTGTACATCGCAACTGCGAGTGCCCGGGGGTATGGATCAGTGAAGAGAAAAGATTTCCCTGGTTCGGATACGAGCTCGGTGGCCTAGTGGATAAGGCACCACGCTAGAGAAGTGGAGACGAGTTCGAATCCCAACCTGGCAAATCTTTTCTCTTCAAAATAAAAAATATTTCTGTATACATTCTCTTGCTACTGTTGTCCATGTTCCCTTATTATTTTTCTCATTTAATTTACATCTTATTTTATTTATTATTGTTTGATTTAATCTTTCGTTCAAGCCATTCGAGAATGGTGTATTCACAGCTGTAAATATTAGTGTAATGTTATTCTCCTGCAAATATTGTTTAAATTCTCTAGAATTGATGCCTGGATAATGATCTGTCAGAATTATTCCAATCTCATCTGTCTCCAGTACTTGCTTTGTTAGTTTTATGAAATCACTTGAATTCTGTGTTTTTGAAGTCACAATAAATGCATATCTGGTGTAGTGGTCTACTAAAAGGTGTAGGTATTTTTTTGTTGACCTAGATCCTCCAAAGCCACCGATAGTGTCCATTGATACAATCTCAAATGGTTTTGTTGCTGGTCCCAGTTGTGACATTAATCCAAATTTTCCTTGACATCTTGATTTATTTTTTATGCATGTTTCACATGTTTTACAAATATTTATGATATTTTTTGTTAGGTTTTAGCTGTATATATTGGACTTATTTTTTTCTGCAAT
Organism: Euschistus heros; assembly: GCA_003667255.2. Taxonomy (NCBI): domain Eukaryota; kingdom Metazoa; phylum Arthropoda; class Insecta; order Hemiptera; family Pentatomidae; genus Euschistus; species Euschistus heros. Next base: position 126,925 of record RCWM02001012.1, read on the forward strand.
TGTCTGATACCAATATGGCATAGATCTTCATGCACCATTTTTATAAGTTTTTTACTAAATTCTTCTGAGAGGATAATCTTTTCACCTTTCTTCTTCATTTTTTTTATAATAGATTTTATTTTTGTGTATTAGATTTTGTTTCTTTTCTTTTATTCTTTCATTTTTCTCTTAGTCTTCAACTATATCTTTTATTTGTATTGAATTAACTATTTTCAATAGTTCTTCTTTGTTATCTTCTGATTCTAATACCGGGTTGCAGCTCAAACAGTCAGCTTTTACATTTTCTTTACCAGGTATATATTTTACTGTAAAGTCATATTGAGATAGGTAATATGTAAGATCACCCAACTCTTCATCTGGATTTAATATTCATATTCTCTAAAGGTTTGTGGTCTGAGTAAATAGTGAATTGTTTTCCAATGAGCCAGTGTTGCCAATATTTAACAGCTTCTTTCATAGCAAGACATTCCAAATATATAGCCTTTTTCTTTTTTTGAGATTCGTTCAGTTTTTTTGAGAAATATGCCACCGGTTTGTCTTTACTGTCTGTTTTAATATTGCCCCGATACCCTCCAAAGATGCATCTGTAAAGATTTTTATTGGTATGTCTTTGTCAAATATTTCCAGCACAGGTTGAGAACATAAATACCAGGTATGCAAGTTTAAAATGTCGTTTATTTCTTAAAATATATACACAGTAATTTAAAAAAAAAAGTATAATATATTTTATTCAAAGTACTGACCCTCGCTTTCTACACATTTTGCCCATCTCTCGGGCAATATATGGATACCATTCCAAAAGAATGCTTCATCTTTATTTGAAATCCATTCATCGAGCCATTTTCGTACGTTTTCGAAATTGTTGAAGTGTTGCTCCGCCAATGAGTGTCCCATCGATGAGAAGAGGTGATAATCAGAAGGCGCCAGGTCAGGTGAATACGGCGGGTGGGGTAGGAGTTCCCAACCAAGCGAAGAAATCGTTTCCTTAGTCAATCTGGCTGAATGTGCAGGAGCGTTATCATGCTGAAGAATGACTTTGGCGTGCCTGTGAGCCCATTCTGGGCGTTTTTCGATCAATGCGTGACTCAAATTGATCATTTGTTGTCGGTAGCGCTCGGTATTGACTGTTTCGCCGGGTTTGAGAAGCTCGTAGTAGACTACTCCCTTCTGATCCCACCACACACACAGCATTGTCTTCTTCCCAAAACGATCCGGTCTTGCACTCGATGTGGATGGTTGTCCTGGCGTTACCCATGATTTTTTTCGTTTGGGATTCTGAAAATAAATCCATTTTTCATCGCCAGTTACAACTCGATGCAAAAAACCCTTTCTTTTTCGTGGCGTAAAAGCAGCATTTCGCACACAGTTTTTCGTTTTTCCATCTGTCGTTCGTCCAATTCATGTGGAACCCATTTTCCAACCTTTTGAATCTTTCCCATAGCTCTCAGGCGATCGGAAATGGCTTGCCTAGTGACATTCAACTGTTCTGCCATCATTTGTTGGGTTTGGGTATTGTCTTCGTCTAATAAAGATTGCAATTCGAAGTCCTCAAACTTTTTTGGTCGATTTTCTCGTTTTTGATCAGTAACATCAAAATCACCACGTTTGAAACTTTGAAACCAACGTTCACATGTCCTGACGGTTGGAGCAACATCGCCATAAGTCTCAACAAGAATTCGATGACATTCAGATGCCTTTTTCTTTTGATTAAATAAGAAAATCATGACATGCCGCAAATGCTCTTTATTTGGCTTAAAATTAGACATTTTGAACACCAAAGAAAGGTATGATACATACGTCCACGTAAACGACTTAAAAACAACTGACTTTTGTAAACAAATGACTAACAAACAAAATAGCGTTTAGAGATAAGCAAATCCTTCAATAGGCTAAGAGCGCATTCTATTGGAATTAAAACGACATTTTAAACTTGCATACCTGGTATCTTTTTATTTGATTAAATGATTCTTCACACTTCTCTGACCACACAAACTTTTCGTTTTTTCTTAATAAATTGTGTAATGGGTCTAAGATAATTGCGCTTCTTGGTATGTATTCATGGTAGAAGTTGATTTTTCCCAAAAATTGTCTTTTATTTTTTTGCGTCTTAGGAGTTGGAAAATGTCTTATTGAGATCAAATTGTCTTTTAGAGGTCTTACCGTATTGCTCTGAATTACATGGCCGAGGTACTTTACTGAGTCTGAGGCAAAGGTACATTTCTGAAATTTCAATCAAAAGCCTTCTTTTATTATTGCCTCTAGTACATTTCTTATGTGCCTTATATGTTCCTCAAAGGTGGGCGAGAATATCATCAATAAAGTTTACGGAGTATCCTGTGAGGTTGTGCTTTCTTAGAATATTGCTTAAAATCCTCTGGAAAATTGCTGGTGATGTTTTCAAGCCAAAGGGGAGGCAGGTCCACTGGAAGTGGCCATCTTGTGTGACAAATCCTGTTTTACTTCTATCTTCCACCCGTAGTGGTATTGCCCAAAATGCTGAGTTTATATCCAGTGTAGTAAAATACTTACAATTTCTAGTTTTAATAATCAAATCATCTATTAAGGGGAAAGGTTGAGCTTGTGGTACAACAATTTTGTTCAATTCTCTGAAATCAATACATAAGCGGGATTTTCTATTTTCACCTTTTTTAAATGCCATTGTTACTGGAGCAGCAAATGGACTGAAAGATTCTTTTATTAAATTATTCTTTAGTAACATGGATATTTGCTTTTCAATTTCTAATTTATCTTCTATTGTACATCTGTATGGTCTTTTACTACAATATCTATTTACTAATAAATCTATGTGAGCTTCATAATTTCTAACTGATCCTATATCATACTTGTCCTTAGCAAAAATTGTTTTATACTCCTTTATAATTTTTTCTATCTCAATTTTCTTTTCAATATCTAAATGGTCTGTCGTACTTACAAATTCCTCTTTTTCTGTGTGTTCATTGAAATTTATTGCAAATGTTTCCATATTCTTTTCTTCATTTCTGTTATCTTTAGACATCCTGTCTCTTTTATTTGTTTTTTTCTTTTGTTCTATCTGCAAGACCTCATTTTGAGTTAGTTTGAATTTCTTTATCATATCCAATCCGATTATAAAATCATGAAAATCTTCATTTTCTACAACATATATATCCACCTCTTCTTCCAAATCAAATATTTTTATTTTTACTGTTATCAAGCCATCCGTCTTCTTTACACCATTAACCATTTTCATATAAGCTATATTCACATTATCTTTTTTTTCTTTTACTTTAATCAGTCTTGAATTTATTAAAGAGATCTGTGAGCCAGAATCTCAATTCATATCAGTATTCATATCTACTTCAATAATGGAGTTATTATTTACATTTCTGGCTTTGAAAACCTTTTCAGATTCAATTTTATTTTTCTTGAACCAACATGACTCCTCTGGGTGATATCTAATTCCTTTGTCTAAAGATTCACAAGTCTTACATGGCTTTTTCTCATTAATTTTATTGTTATGAAGAAATGTACCACTCTTTGCTATAGTTGAGTTTTTCTTGTACATCAGACCTTCATATTTTCTTATCTCGTTAAACAAACCAGTAGTGTCACTGAGTTCGTCCCTATTTAACTTAGTTAAAATAAACCCAGGTAAGCCTGTTGCGATAAGATCAATGATTGTTTTAGAGTCTATCGATTTGTTTATATCTAGTATAAGCCGTTCTTTTTTTATAGCATAATCAATTAACAGTCCTTCTTTATACTTGAATGCAAAAGCATATTTGACCATGTCCCATCCTTGGTTTTTAAAAGTTTCCAAAAATTTGTCTTTCCATTCATTCCATTCAGAATTTACTGTCAGTTTTATGACCATGGAGCTATACCAATCCAAACAAGATTTTTCCAAAAATAACCTCAATATTTCTATTTTTGTTTCATCTTTTGTAATATTAAAGCGCTCACACTCTTTTCTCAAAGTTCAAAGCAAAGTTCTCTATCCATTGCATTGCATTAGTATTCTTGCTTGTGGATTTTTCAATAATAAATTTCTCTGAAACATTTTTAAGGATATGTTCCAAATTGTCATCTTTGTCTCTTGGTTGTTTTGTGTCTATTTCTTCCAAGTATTGATCCAAAAATTGCATATTACCTTCCTCATCTATGTATGTTTTCTTTTGATTTTCATCCAATTTTATCCATATTTTTCTACTTTGATACCTTTTCTTTATGCTATTTTTTATTTTTGAGAAAGTGTTCATTTTGATAATATATGTATGATGACTCACCGGCTTCAGCTCATCAGGTAAAACATAACATTTTCCTTCTTCTGTAAATATTGAAGTTATGGCTAACACATTAGATTTGCCATCATTTGAGGCTATCATCATAAACTCAAATTTCAGCCGGTCCATCTTCTTTTAGTTAACGAAAATTTCATTTTATATGATATATTATTGAGGATTTTCAGAAATAACCACAAATTGTTTCTCTGAAAGTACAAAGTTTTATTTTAATTAACAACTATTACAATAATTTTCATTAATTATGACAATTTAACTTTTATCTTACCTGAAAGTACAAAGAAACGACATTTAATGTTTATTAATATTGGCTCCTCAATATATTTTCGTTATAATAAATTTCACACAAATAACTTGCACATCATCTGTACCTAGTTCAACGTCATTATGAATTTATTAATTAATAAATTAATGAAATGTCATTTGTACTTTCATTACATATGAATAAATTTTCCCTTTTTTAATAAGTCTGGGATATATATGAATAGATTTTCCTTTTTTAATATTTCGCTTTTAACTAGGTAGTTAGCTATTTCCTTAGTAGAACATGTAATTTTTATTCGATTTCATTTCGGCCAGAAATTTGAATTTCTAATATGGTGTTATGGAATTTTTTAAGATAAAAAATTCCATTTTTTTAAAAATTGAAAAGCCATTTTCCAAATAGCATAGGGTGAGCATTTCCTAGATTTTTCTCACTGCTTTCAATAAATACCATAAAAGAACCACAGTCTTTGGGGCCCTATCGATTATTAATGAGAGTTTGTTTTAAGTCATCTTTTTTCCCTTTCACTAATGATTTCTTTTTTTCCTTTAATAATTACTTTTGTGTGAGCTTGAGCTGAATTACTAATTATTGATCTTTTGTTACTATTATTAGATTTAATATAAGTTGTTTCTCTCATTACCTTGTCAAAGCTGTCTATTTTTAAAGGATTCAACTTTATATTAGTCTAGTTGGTGTTTAATTTTAAGAAAGGGCCCCCATTCTCTGATGTCATTTTGTTTTGGCTTACCTGCTGGCAGCTAAGTAATGTTAACAGATAAAAAATAAAATGATACTCGTAAAGTTTCTACTTATTAATTGTCCGCAAACAGCTGGTAATCCTTAATAGCACACGTAAACATGTCTTTATCGTTCGGGCTAGACTGTTTCACTTAAAATTGGACTTAAACTTAAAAACTACATCTTATCAGTTTGAGGTTAGAGAACACGCATGGCACGACCTTCTTCTTCAAACACTAAATACCAACTGATGCATGTGTTATTAATTATGCATATGTTCTTGAGTTAAAAAGCTCAGATTAGAAATTAAGTGTAATTTTATTGGATTAATTTGAAATAAGTATAACTAACTGTAATGGTACTGTAATCTGTCAAAGAATTAATTGATAGATTAATTAGCAATTATAAACTTTCAGTTTTATTTTTTGCTGTACTGTAACTGTTTGGTAAGATAGGATATAGAAAAATTCTCTGGGTGCTTAGTTTTTAATATTTTTTTTTATTTATTACTATTTTGTACTTGTAGACTTGATCTCAATGCTGCTGAATCAGGTGTGCAGCACAAACCTTCACAAACTGGACGCACCACATTGTCAAACGACCAACAGCCCAACAAGGATACTTGTTCTTGTTAGGTAAAATATATTTGTTATTTTGATTTAAATTTAGGTAGAATTTTTATATGAGGTTAAATAGTATTACATAAAATTAAGTTAATTTTTCGATTACTTTCTTCTTTAAAAACTACAAACTGATTTTTTACTAAAGAAATATGATTTATTATTCAGTTTTGAATGTGTTCATATTGGTATATATTCAAAATGTTCTTCTTTGTGTATACCTTAACATTACCTTCCATTCCATTTTATTCTCATCTTCATAGTTGCGGTTCAAGATGTGCTGTTTCTAATATGTCAGTGATATACTTAGGGTTCTTATAAATTTAGTTGTTCTTGCCTTTTTTATTATTATTATTCAATAATACAAGTTATTTAACTTTATGGAAACTCTTTAATAATAGGGAAAAAAATATCTTAAAATAATAATTCTATAATTATGATAATGATAAATAGTTTGTCATTTTTTCTTGTTATTGATAATTAATTAAAACTGATTTTAGGTTTTGTTTGAAATGAACCAGAAGCCTTGGAGCTCTCTAATTCTCCCAGTATGTTTCCTTGTACATATGCTGAGCCTATCCACATATTGGTGGCAGTCACCCCTCCGCAAATATTGAAGTCAGTTTCCAATCACTTTACCCATTCCAATACATACACTGTTACCTGCAATAGTTCTATCTAAGAGTATTATTTAATTAATCATGTTAATGGTATATGCATTGTATATGATTGTATACATGTATAATGTATGTATTTTAAACCATATATTGTATAATTTACATATAAATATGTATACAAAAGATTTTATAGTTGTTTGCTAATAATTATATTAGTGTGCAAAAAGTGCTTTGTTAAATTAGATAATATTACTAAAAATTAGTAGATGATGCTGTTAAGAATATGTGTTTGTATGTAGGTGTATATATGTATGTATGTGTGTGTGTGTACATATACATACACACACGCATACACACACATATTCTTCAATTGTAAAACAAGTGAAATGAGTTTGTGGATTTGTTTCAACATAGCAACTCAGCATTATTTTAAATCATTCCATTAAGGTATTATTAGAAATATGTAGAAACTTAACCCACAATACTTATTCAACACTTAATAACTTTTATCTTTGTTATTATTATTTGTATATGTGATCAAATAAAAATTATAAGAAGTTACATATTTTATTAATTTTCCAGATTCGTAGTTAATATACATTTCTTAATTTTTATTTTTGTTCTGTTTAATCATTATATAATAATTTAGATTAAATAGGTTTATTTAAAATTACAATTGGGTTTGTATATATTATATCCCACAACTGAAATTAAAATAAATAAATTAGAACTGTTTTCACCCCTTGAAGTTAGTTATACTATAATAACAATTGAATGTGTCACCTCAACAATAGCATCACCCTCATATGGGAAATTTTTAAAATGGGTGATTTCTTTTTGAACTTGAAAATAGTTTAGTCATGTTGTTTGTACTAATATAAGCAACTTTCCAGCCAAAAGTGGTTGGAACTTCATCTGGCCAAAATGGTCAGAACTTTATCTGATCACTTCTGGTTGATTTCTACACCTCAACAAAACTTTTTGTCTTTTACCTTTATTTAGGCATTGTTCATCACTGGGCGACATACTCTTTTAAGCAAGGAAAGGAAGGGATGACTAAAGGTTATACTACCTTGTTACCGAGAAATATCATCAGCTTCTCGCCCTTCCACACCCAGTATCAAGGCTACCAATCTCAGGAAAGGGGGGGATATTCCTCATGATGCATCTTCAGGATTACAACATTTGGCATTAAAATTTCTGTTTTCTGTTTCTAAGGAGTTGTGGGTTACACCTTTGTTGAGGTGACCCATTCAATTGTTATTAAATATAATCCATTTGAAATCGTTTATTAGGTATTACAACTAGATTATCACACACTTCTCAATCATAATCAAACATAATTTTGGTTTGAGCTAATATTCTGCTGAATATTACTTAGTCCCTAGGGATCCAAACAAGTTTTTATTAGATAAGGGGGAGAGGAGAGGGGGTGAAATATAGATGTTCTGCAAATAGCATGGAAGCTATTCTGCCTAGATTTTATGTTATGGTTTTTTTAATGTTTTTTTTATCTAAAATAAATTTGTAAAAAGTTCAGTCCAATGCATCTTTTTGATAAGACTAATTATTTCAGAGCTGTGGGGAAGGGAAAAAGAACTTTGAAAGATAGCTTAATACGTTGTAAAATAAGGAATATACAGGATAATTGAATTCAAATCTAACAAATAGCATACTTAATTAGTCATATATATGAAATATTTGGTTATTTCTAGTGATTATGGAAATTACGCAGCATTAAAAAGAACTCACATAAAATAATAGTAGCCATATAGTCAACGTAATTAGGAGAAAAAAGGGGAAATGGAGGAAATTTTGTTGTAGTTGTATACTATAGTATACGATAGTGGCAGTAAGTCGCATTTTTCTGCAATAACACGTTTGTCAGTACTCTTTTGGCATTAACTCCGAAACTATTTGTTCGATCCAAAATTTCTTTATTAACATGCTTTTATTAACTTTACCTGTGTGTAATGGAATTTTTCAGCCTAATTTTTTCCTATTTCTAGCAATCTGATTGAGCAATTTGCCCACCTGTCAAAAACCCATGACAACACAATTATTTTACAACATTGTTCTCATGTCCTCACTAGAATGGTGCAAATAAAAGAAAATATATATAGTCCAGTCAATAAACATCCTGTTGAGTGCATGGAATATGCCGTAATTTTGACTTCAGAGTTTCACTAGTAGTAAATATGTCTTTGCCCCTAAGGGATGATGAGCATACGGTAGGGAGAGAGAGAGAGGAGGTCACATTTTGGGTTTTTCGTTCATATCTCAGAAACAGTGGTCTCTAGAGAAATATGTTTAATATTTTCAATCGTTCCACAACTTGGTTGTAATGTCCTCACTAGAATGATCAGAATAAAAGAAAATATTTATATAAGTTATTAGCAAGTTAAAAAACTAGAGGTGCGGTAGCTTAGTGGGTAAGGCGCTTGACTACCATGCTCCCGGACTCGAGTTAGAGTCCGACTTATGGCAGAAAATTCATTTTCTGTTTCTTCTGTCGTGGCTTGGATTTGAGGTCGGGAGACCCTCCTGGGGCACACCCAGACTCTATAAAGTGGGTACCCCTAATTAAGGAAAAAACCTGGCGGTTGAGCTAGTATTCAAGTCTAAACTCCTTCTTTCGCAACCTTTGGCTCATTGAAATTATATGTATTTTTTCAACTTATAATTTTAAAATAATGCTGTCTTATAATTTTTATTGTAGACCTCTCATTCTAGGCCGTTTCACGTGAAGCAAAGGATGGAGCCTGCTATGTAGAATTACCACTGCGATGATTCAATGTAGGTCATTGCAGCTTCTTACATCATCTAAACCAGTGGTTCTTGAAGTGAGGGGTGCAATGAAGGATTTAGGTAGGGGAGTGCAAAGCTCAGTTATAATAAAAAAATTAATGAACTTTTGTCTGGACATATAATTGTGAAATATTTTTTATTTTTCTAACATTTCAACTATTTTTTAAATGGGAAAATGTGACTTAAATAAGAATTACAAGCAAAATTAAAAGTGTTTTATAAAAATGCATAGTTATATACATCTAAGGGGGGGGGGGGGGGCATGGATTAAAGTTAAACCATATAGGGGGAGGAGGTTTCGAAATAAAAAGTTTAAGAACCGCTGATCTAGTTTGTTGGGGCTTAATTTCTTTAGATACTCCAACAAGGGAAGTAAATAAGGGTCATCCTACAGGATAGTAACCTATTCTAGTCAGAGTGGGAAGGTGTTGATTCTCCAATAAACTGCTATTCACCCACAACCTTCAGTGCGCTGAGACCATCATACCAACATTTTCGGCCATTAAGGCCTAAGATAAAAGTAATTATGATCTCTCGGGATGAATTTCTTGCCATCGACCTCGTCAAGTTGCACCTGATTAGCTTTCTCTCTTTCAAACTTTGAAAAGTGGGGATTAAAATCAATAACACATTTGTTGTAAGGACTTTGCAGACTACATTGTGATCAGGACATCCTTGGACAAAAGCTGTTATTTCAAAATGACATTATGGTTGTACACAATGGTTGAATTACTACCTTTCTATCCTTGATATCCATGCCCTTCTTAAAACCTGTACCTTTCGTTACCGCCGCCCTGCTCTATGGATGAACCTAGAAATAAAAGACTTGCAAGGAAGACGTGAGGCTGCCCGAAGACGCTTCAGATGCACTAGGCTCAATGTTGACTTCCAAGCTTTTAAGGTTCTCTGCAATTTAACTCAAGCTACCATCCAGCGAATGAAATCCTATTACTACCACGATGCCATTTCATCTGCTCCCAATCCCAAATCCAAATGGCAGCTACTCTGCAAGCTTTCCCTTGTTCAAAATCGACCTAGTTCCTCTCCCTCAGGAGTCTGTCCTGTCACACCTGATGAGTTAAATTCTTATTACGTCTCCACCTCTACATCCACTCCTCTATCCTCTCAGTTACCTCTCTTTTCACCTGCATTTAATGATAATTATTTTATTTTTCTTACATCTCTCCTACCGACCTCATTTCCTCCATTATGAAATCCCACACTAATCCCACTGGATTTTTTTTATGGTATTCCCGTCAAATTGATAAATTTATGCCTTCTTGAAATCCTACCAGTTCTCCTCTTCATATATAACTTCACTAAACTTCTCCATTAGTGCTTTCCTCTGGTTTCATTTATTCCAGCCATTCTCAGTCAGTTACCATTTCCAACCAAAGTTCATCCTCTTTCCTTGCTTTGCGATCAGGCGTAACTTAGGGATGGAGTATTTCCTCTCTCCTTTTTAATTCCTATATTAATGATTAAAGACCGGATTTTCGTGCAATTGCATCTTTTTTTTGCAAACTCCAAATTCATTAAAACTTGGATAGAAATTCGAATCATGAAAACTACGTTATTTCTATACTAGTTTTATATTGCACGTTTTAAGGTTTTATTTTTGAATTTGTCTGTTGAAAAAAAAAAATCAGTCAACAAAGCAGATAAAATATAAATAAACACTATACGTTTTATAAAACAAGTGGAATAAAACAAACCATTTTTTTTTAAACCGGTTTTAATATTTTTTCGTAGGAGTTTTCAATTCTTGAGTCCCCCATTTTCTCGGAATTTTTATGTTTTTCAACATCCCACCCCTCCCTATATCCGGTAGCCGTGTTTGTATTTCTCAGTTCTTTATTTTCATTTCTTCTGCCACTATCAAGTTGTGCAATTCTATATAAAACATGCCTAAAGGGAAAAGTAGTGTTTGTTTCAAATTAAAGGGATGAATACAGCCGTACCCAGAACTAAAAACTGATGGAAAAGTCATTTTTTGTGAATCTTGCTGCAAAAACGTAGGTGTTGATAGGAAATCGCAAGTAGACGCCCAGTGCCAAACAAGTAAGTTATAGACTTAAATTATGAAATGGCATTTCCTGAATCCCAATCTAGAAAATATAATTTAATGAACTACCTACGTTTAATTTTAATTTATCCTAAACAGTTAAGTTGCATAATTTATGCTGACTTTTAAATCATTTATCTTGTTCTGTGTACCTACATTTTTTTACTTTATTATTTTATTGTATAGGCAGTCAAACAAGCAGTTGAGGCCGCTAAGAAAAGAAAAAACCTAACTCAACTTTTGATAACAGAAAGCTGTAGTGGCGCCAATAAGAATTCTTTTAATCAGGAATTGTGTATGTGATGAGAGCACACTAAGAAAAAATTATCTAAATGTCTGCTATTAAGAGACTTTAATGAAAATTAAAAATGAAATTTCCAATAATTTTATTTATATTTCAGTCGATGAAACGACTGATTCGAGAGGGAAATATATTTGTGCATTGGGTATTTTGCACCCAGAAATTGAGCCTACCCCTCACTTAATTTCTTGTAAAGAATTTGAAAAAACTAATTTTGAGACGGTGTCGCGGTTTGTTAACGATAGTTTGTTAAATTTTTTCGGCCCCAACGGGTATCAAGAAAAGGTTTTACTTTTAGTAACCGATGCAGCTCCTTATATGCTCAAAACTGGGAACGCTCTTAAAGTGTTTTACCCAAACATGGTTCACACAATATGTGTGGCGCATGTTCTTAATAGAGTTGCCGAGAAAATACGTGATGCTTTCCAAAATGTATATAAATTAATAACTTGTGGTAAAAAAATCTTCTTGAAAGCCCCTCAGCGAGTGGCTTTTTATAGGAATGTAATGAATTGCCCCTTGCCCCCAGAAGCAGTTTTTACCAGGTGGGGAACCTGGATAGATGCTGCCCTTTTTTATTCCGAAAATTTGGATAGGTATGCAGAGCTAATAGAACATTTGGAAGAAGATGCTCTTGTATCACACAAATTAAAAAAACATTGTAAAAAAACAATTCAGTTAAGTCCGAATTGGCATTCATAAGGTCCCATTTTGGCCCAATACCCGTTGCAATAAAGAGTTTAGAGGCCAAAAATCTATCGTTAGATGAACAAATTAGTATCGTACAAAGTGTTGAAGAGACACTAAAAAAAGTAAATAACGATAAAGGGAAATTAATTTATGAAAAATTTCAAACTGTATTTGAAAAAAATCTTGGATTTAAAATTTTACAAACATTTAATGACGTTTTAAATGGCAAACATTTAAGATGTAGATGTGGCACCAAACATTTTAAGTTCCTATAAAAAATGCCCAATCACCAGTATTGATGTAGAAAGAGCTTTTTTTCTTTTAAAACATATCCTCGATGACAGGAGGTATAATTTGACAGAAAAAAATTTAGAAATGTATAGTGTAGTAAATTTTAACGAAAAAAATTGATTTCTTTATTTTTTTTATGTCTTATTGAATTGTTTATGTCGTCTAAATAATTTATTCTTGTCCTAGAAAATGTTCCTGCTGTTTTCATATTTTATAATTTAAAAGGTAGATTTAAAATATATTCTTTTAAAACATTATATCATGTATCTACTTGATGGTAATAAATAGAATTTTGTATTATGTTTTCTTTTACTATGGCATATAATTGTTCCTAAGAGTGTTTTTTATTTAAATATTTTAATACAAAATATAGTTTAAATAAAGGAAAATTATTAATTTCATTATATTCAATATTTTACTTTATTTTATGTCTACTTAAGTGCTAATAAAAAATAAAAACCAAAATATTTTTATTTAGTACTCCTTTTTACACGTTTTGATTTTTTTTATTGCACGTTTTGAAGTTTTTGTTGCACGTTTCAATGGTGTATACTGCACGAAAATCCGGTCTTTATTAATGATCTTTCAAACTCCATTCACAATTGTTTCTACCACTTCTATGCCGATGATTCCCAAATTTACTTTTCCTTTCCTCCACCCGAGTTACCGACTGCATTTTCCAAAATTCAGGGAGACCTAGATAAAATCTGTGCCTGGGCAAGCCTCAATAAATTAACGTTAAACGCAGCTAAAACTCAAGCTATTGCAATAGGATCCCATTCCCTCCTTCGATCAAATACCAACTTCCCTACTTTATACCTAAATGGCCACACTATCGCTTTCCACTCCTCTGTTAAAAACCAATCCTCCCCTTCCTTCTGTAGAGATTACTTCCTTGGTATATTCCTCTTCCATAGGGATGAGCCGGTACGTCTGGAACTGTGACAAAGCTAAATTGGAACTGGAACGGTTGTAGTAGTGACAGACAGTCCAACAAGTCTGGTCGACTGGAGTGCTAACTATTCCAAGGTTCCAATGTCCCAATTCAAATTTGATTGTGACTGTGACAAATAAATAACCAAAATATATATTTTTTTGTTAATTTTAATATTACCCAGGCAAGTATATTTGCTTGCTCCGGGGCCGGCCCTGCATGGTAAGGAAACGTGCCCTAAATATTGCATAGAACAATTATTGCCAAGTGGAATATTTACAATAAACGGAAGGAATAAATAACCAAACTATTTTATTTATTTTCTTTACTTTCCAAGTTGTAAATATTATTGCTATTGATATCTTGGCAATAATGATTTTTTTTTTTTTTAATATGTTGAAATCTTGAAAATTTCCATTTTCTTAATTGTTCTATTGTATTACAAAATAAAATTTAAATTATTCAATAGCCTTCTTGATTTTAATGTATCATCAATAGTGGAGGAAAAATATTTCTATATTCTATTTCTTTATTTTTTTCATAAAATGATTACAAGATTTATTTTTTAAAATATCAAGTGGGTCAACCGAATTGTAATTTAATTCCCAGCTTAACATGATATTTTTATTTTATGTCATGTTATGTAAAAAATGAGAAATTAAAATTTTTTAAAAAGATGATTGGATAAGTTTCTATTTAAAATACTTTTACTACCTTGTGGATTTTCCATGTTAATTATACATTAAAAATCACAGAAGTATATTTTGAATAGAAAGGCCAAATACATTTAACAGAAAAAAAAAAAAAAAAAAAAAAAAAAAAATGAAACCTAGATACATTTTTCACTTATTTTTTTAACATTTAAATTTTTTTTATATATTTCCAATAATAAATTCATTTTATAAATGAAACCTGCGAAAAATACAAATATCGGTACTTTCAACTTTTTCACTTCAGACTAAAGCCGAGTGGTCTCTCCGCGGTTCCAACGGTGGCAGTGTCACTGGCCCGGGTCGGTAGTAAGGCTGGAACCATAGAACTTAATGGTGCCAGAGACTAGAGCTGGCTTCGCTGATCCAACTGTTCCAAGGTTCCAACAGTGACAATGTCACTACTAACTTCTATCCTTCCAGTCTTACTACCGACCCGGGTCAGTGACACTGTCACCGTTGGAACCGCGGAGAGGCCACCCGGCTCTAGTCTCTGTCACTGTAGGTTGGACTCTATACTACCTTTGTCTCTGTCACTGTCGGCCCGCACAATTGCAAGATGAGAATACATCTCCTTTCTCTCTCCAGGTCCATTTGAAGTGACAGGAGGGATGATAGATGTTCTATTAACACTTAAATTACTTAATTTTACAATTAAATTAAGTAAATTAAATTGCGATCACAAATGTAATTCAAGAACGGAAAAATAATAAATATTTTAACTCTATATCGCCCATTAATTAATCAATGTTTTTAATTTAATATTTTTTTCTCAACATTTTTTTATTTATAAAACAAATTTATTTATGTAAAAAATTACATTCATTTATTTTTATTTTGTTTGTAATTATGTTTGTCTTGGCTATGGAAAATATACTTTGCTAACTTTTCATTTATTATTAACATAGAAAATCTACATCGGGAAAGTAAAAATGAGAAAAAGTATTTTAAATAAAAACTTACCCAATCAAAATTTGTAATATCTCATTTTTTACTGACCAATAAAAAAAATATCATAAGCTGCAAATCACTGGTTTTGCTCATGTTGTTAAGATATTAAATTAAAATTGCATCTTTATAGTAAAGTCAGGATCTCGAATTTCACAGGACAACTAATTTCAAATATAAATTCTGTAGCTCCACTTGATATTTAAAAAAAATATATACTTGCAATTGTTTTATAAAAAGAAAATAAATCACTTGAGGTACGCATGATGGTATAGAAGGGTCAATACAATTAGGATTGATGAATTAATTGCCACTTCTATTGAGGATTCATCAATCCTATTTTATTTTATTTTATTTATCCAACGCCCGTCTGTGGCAGTTTAGCCATCTGACGACGAGCCTCCCAATATCGATTTATAATATCTTCTGCTGGGTAGGTGAGAGCATTGCAAACCCTCAGGTGATCTCCGTCCATGCATCCGAGGTTACATAACAGGCAAACAACACTGTCAGCAAGACCAATGCAGTGCAGGTGGGCCTGCAAGTAATCGTGTCCAGTGATTAGTCGAAATTGTGCGACGGCTTCAGCTCTCTCGATGTTTCCTGGGACCGGCCCCACTGTGGCAAGTTCCTCCCATTTTTTGCCAATGCTTGATGTCATCAGGGTTATTTTTGTTACGCTACTAACCGTGGCGTCTATCAGGTTTCTAGCCCTTTTTAAAGTGAGTGGCACGATAGGCTGGTCTGACTCTGCTCCTTGCTTTGCCTTGGCATCAGAATACTCATCAGGAGGGTATCGCTGGTGAATGGTGTCAAGGGCACAGGCTTTGAGTTCCAGTAGGCTAGCTTCCATCTTATTTGATGTCAGGTTGATTAGATCTAGACATCTGTTTGCAAGGACGGATACCAAAGCAGTGTATTGCTGCAAGGGCGCCGGGCCATTCGTAAGTAGCTGAAGCTGGTATTTATTTATCAAAGATTTTACGTGCGTAAGTGGCGAGGTTTGAGTTTTTAGTCTTTGTGAAGCGCTCATGAATCCATTCCAGTAGTTATTGTCCACTCTTTTAGCCCTTTCCCAGAACTTAAGCGTGTATTTATCCCTACGGCTATATAATGGTTCAATGCCTGTTTGCAGTTGCATGGCTACTATAGGGGTAGACTTGGCTCCACCCGTGATTAATCTAAGAGCGTTGTTTTGGACGTGGTCATATTTAATTAGGCTACTTTCACTTGCCAAAGATTCATCAATCCTAAGAAAATAAATCAATTTTATTTTTCCTTCACTATTGATGAAACATTAAAATCAAGTAGGTTATTGAAAGATTGAAATTTTCTTTTGTAATACAACAGAGTTCACTTAAGAAACTGGAAATTTTCAAGATTTTTGAACATGATAAAAACTATGAATAATGATAATTATGATCAATAATGATTGTCAAACTATCAATGATAACAAAAATATTAATGGCTTTGAAAGTAAAAAAACATTAGTTTTGTTATTTATCATTTTTATTTATTAGAAAATTTCCATTTGGCAATAATTTTGCTATATAGTATTTAAGACATGTTTCCTTTCCATATATCAGTACTTGGTGTTTAATTGATTTATTTCAGGAGTCCAAACATATTAAAGTAAATTATTAGCATTGTAAACAGAAACCATATAATTTATTCCAAAGATTGCTTCCTGTTTCGTTTGATAAAAATTGTAAAATTCCAAAAATCTTACCAGGACATTAAACATGAACTATGTTATAAAATGAAATTTTACTTAAAAGCTCATACCCATCATTGGAACAAGCAAGTACAAAATCTAACTACATTGGTGGCCGACAATTTGTTTCTTGCTTCATTTGATATGGAGTTACCCTTTACAATTATTGATATGCAGTTAATTTATATGGCGATGAGTAGTACACACATTTGTATAGTGAAGGTACATCTATAAATAAATATTAATTTAAGTTTGTTTTGTTAAAAAAATAAATAAAAAGTAGTTTAGAACTGAAGAAAAAAAAAAAAAAAATCAGCCATTGGATAAGGAAAGTTGTGGGGATGTTCAATGTGAATAAACAAAAACAGTTTTTCTGAAGCCACATTCAGATGTTTTACTTCACAGACTAGATTTGTTAATTTCTGGTAATCATTTCCTGGATAAATGCCAGTTGATCGAAACGACCTCACCTTGTCTAGCAGTCAATCAAAACTCACTTGAAATCTGTTGGCCACACGAAGCTGCTAATTATTTTGTCAACCATTATTTTGTATTAAGAAGATAACTCCACTTTATTGAAAATGCTAACCAGTAAAATAATGCAGCTTATTGTGGAGAGACAACTAAATTTTTGTCCTATAAAAAAATAAATAAATAAAATTTCAAGATTTTATTTTTTTTTAAATTATTGCCTGACATATTAAAATTTGTCAAAATATTTTATATTTCTAAACATCAATTGTTTATGAAGTAAAACTTCACTTTCAGGAATTATTTTCTTACCTTTAGCAAATATGGGTATATGTAATAGGTAGTATAGAAAATGAGTTCAATCAATAAAATTATTTATTACTTTTAAATATTATATTATGTATAACATTAAAATTTTAATGTGTAAATGTTTATTAAGTAATAAATTTTATTTTTCATTCTTAAATTAAGACATGTAACAGTTGATTGACTGAATAAGAGAAGCTAATAATAATAATACTAATACTAAACAATACTTATTAAATATAAATTATATTCAATAAATTAATCAATTATGGTAAATATTATATCCAAATTCTATTTAGTCGACCTTGCAAAATATTTAAACAACTCTCTCATATATAATTGGGTATTAGGTCTTATGTTAACATACATTAGACCTAATACCCAATTATATAAAAGAGAGTAGTTCATTTTGAAATGAAAACTTTAAACATTTGTTAGTATTTCATCATTAGCATTTAAAAAATTAACATTCTAGCTTTTTCAGTTGATAACTGACACCTCCTAATTGAAAGCAGCATCCCTGCTTTAGAAAATAATTGTTCACAGGGAACTGATGAGGCACCTGTACATAGTAGCTCTTCAGCAATTTGATACAAATTGGGAAATTTATGTCTGTTGTTAAACCGCAATTGCAGTGGGTCTTCTTCAGTATTTATCACTTCCTGCTCCATATGGTGATCCAGCTCGATGATTGCTTTAGCCTCTGCACCACCTGAATAAAAATAAATAATTTTTCTTTAAGTAATAATAAATAAGTTGGGTTAAATAGTAATAAAATAGAAAAAAAAAAAAAAAAAAAAAAAAAACTTACGAGCTAGTTGCACTTTGGTTCTTGTAATTTGCAGCAGTGAATGGCAAATTGATGTTTTGGCTAATTCCTTCACCGGTTCACATCTTGTCTCTTCTGGTTCAGCTGCCTTTATCTTTGAAACAAGCAGTTTCCTTATTTCCTGCTTGATTTGTTCAGCAATTGTTTGATTTTTGAAAGCAAATGTTTTGAACCGAGGCTCCAGAAACGAACACTTCCCCAATGTTAAACTGTTCTCATATTTATCGAACCTCCCAGGTTTGCTCATTTCTTGCAATAGAGATGCTAGTAATTGTTTATTTTCAGGGCTGATGTAAGAGAATTCCTCTCCCTTCAAAATCCTTTCAAGCACATCCCCTAAGCCATTAATGGTTGTTATAAGGCATGAAGCTGAAGGAAATATTTGACTACTCAATACCTCAGTCATGTCCAGAAATGGTTTAAGTATTGTGCAAGCCTCCTTGATTAATACCCACTCATGTGCTGTCAGAGTGGGTAAATCTACATTTAATCTGGCTGTCGCAGTTCGAATGTGCAATTTAAGATCATTAAATCTTTGGAGCATTAGTATTTTTGGTATCTCCATACCTTCTTTCCTTTGGCAATCTCTAAGAATGCTCCAAGATTTCGTTGAACATCACAAGTGATTGGTAATTTTTTTTTACTTTTTCAATTAATTCTGAAATAGCTAATTTCTGTGTCTAAAGCTTTTTCTACAATTAAATATGGTTTATTTGCAGCACATCCTAAATGTTTATATTTCAATACATTTTTGAGAGCATTGACAATATTAGGGGCATTGTCAGATACCCTGAATATAATTTTATTAGACAGACCCCAAAATTCAATTATTTCTTTAATGTGGTATGCCAACAGTTCACTGGTACGAGATCCTTCAATGGCATGACAGTATAATGTGGGACTCAGTAATTTGCCATCATAAACAAAGTGGACCATGACGGCTAAATCTACTGTAGATGTCCAGCAGTCCATAGTTGAACAAAAAGAATGGATTTTACCATTATTGAGTATAGAAGCTAGTTTTAATTTAGCTTCTTCATAAGCTGCTGATATCATGGTTTTTGATATTTTTTTGTGTGAGGGCAAATTACGAGGGTAAGTCAATAATTATCCGCAATATAGCTATATTTTTGTTTATGTTGGCAGTACTGTTCTTTTGTGTTGATGGCGCATGCTTTGTTTATTCGTTGTTATGTTTATGTTCGTATCAAGCTGGTAGGTTAGTTTTGTTATCGCTGTCGTGCTGTTAATAATGGCCGCTCCACTTTCTATTTGCACCAAAGAAGAGCAACGTTCAGTGATCCGTTTTTTGTGGTCGGAAGGTGTATCAGGGGCCGAAATTCATCGAAGACTTTTGGTACAGTACGGGAACAATTGTTTGCCACAACGGAGTGTCTATGAATGGATTGAAAAATTCAAAAATGGTCGCACAAGTGTTACGCAAAATGAAGGAGCTGGACGACCAGTTACCGCCATAAACGAGGAAAACATTGAGCGTTCACGTGAAATGATTCTCTCAGACAGACGGATAACTGTTGACGACGTGGCAAATCGTCTGCAAATTAGCCACGGTTCTGCCTACGAAATCATTTACAGCAGACTTGGGTTTCATAAAGTTTGTGCAAGATGGGTTCCAAACAACTGACACAGTTGCATAAACAAACGCGCTTGGACGTGTGCACAAAACATTTGGATCGCTATGTTAACGAAGGGGACAACTTCTTAGACAGGATCGTTACTGGTGACGAAACATGGATCCATCATTACGAGCCGGAGAGTAAACGGCAGAGTATGGAATGGAAACATCCAAATTCGCCGTGCAAGAAAAAATTCAAAACCCAACCGTCCGCAGGAAAACTTATGCTTACGGTTTTTTGGGACTCACAAGGTCCATTACTGGAACATTATCAGGAAAGGGGCACAACAATAAACAGTGAACGTTACAGTGAGATGCTTACTGCTAAGCTGAAGCCTGCAATTCGAAGCAAACGCCGAGGACTGCTGTCAAAAGGCGTTGTGTTGTTGCACGACAATGCCCGTCCGCAGCTGCCCACACTGTAGAAACGCTTCAGAAACTCAATTTTGAAGTATTGAATCATCCTCCATATAGTCCCGATCTCGCTCCATCTGATTTTCACTTGTTTGGTCCACTCAAACAGGCAATTAGGGGCCTCGGCATTGAAAGAAGCGGTGCATTCCTGGCTCGCATCTCAATCCAAAACCTTCTTCCATGAGGGCATCAGGAAACTTGAACAACGTTGGACCAAGTGCGTTGAAAAGCAAGGGGACTATGTCGAAAAATGATGTACTTGTAAGTTTCCTATTTCATTTCAATAAAATTTTATAACTATATTGCGGATAATTATTGACTTACCCTCGTATATGAGGGATTTAATGATCTAATGAATGCGACAAACCCTTTATTTTCAACAATTGAAAATGGTTGATAATCATGAATAAAAACCTTCATTAGGTCATGGTCAATTTTTCAATTTTTTCTTTCTCTGAGATTTTTTTAATTGTAAAAGGATGCAACCTTGCTTGCACCTTACCTTTTGGTTTATATGACGCCGGTTGTTCCAGACTAGCTGAAGAATGCATTTCCAGGTCTTCCTCTAGTGTTTCAAATGTTTCTATCTGTGGTTCAATAGTTATTTGAGATGAAGGACCTGCAACTGATTTGGTCTTGGTGAAGGTTTCTTTGGAGTCAGTGAAGGTAACAAAAGGATGCCTTCTCATCAAATGCTTCTTTAAATTCGATGGTGAAGACTTGTAACTAACTTTAACTTTACAAATATTACACTTTGCAATGACACTGTCTATCTATATATATTCAAAACAATTTTACAACATACTACATTTTTTACAAATGCAAACAAAAATTAATAATAATTATTAAATCCACTAGTAAAAGTGATACTGATTTAATAATACTGGGGCCCCAGAGGAGGTTGTCACCAGTGCTGCCGATGCCCCCAACCCAAAATATCCGCCACCAAGCATAAAAATTCCCGTTTTTACAAATAAATACCCGCCAATGCTTGAAGTAATACCCGTTTTCGGGAATTATCTTTATTTATCCAGCGATGGGGGGGGGGGGGGGGGGGCATCAAATACTCATAAAGGGGCGCCAAATGGTCCGCAAAACAATTACTGGATAATTTTTATATTTATTATAATTGATTTCTGGAAAATATATTTCAAATTTAGTGCCAGTGTAATATAATAAATGTTAATTTGTATTACTGTATTAACCTTCTCAATTTCTTAACCTTTTTTAATTAATCAACCTTTCAATATTTACCTACATTATTATTTTGCTGGGTGACTAAAAGAAATTGAAAGTGGACAGGTACAAAATATAATATTAGGAATTATTAATAAAAAAGTTAGTAGGTAAAAATTTTATATTCTAATAACATCTAATTTGTTTAATTCAGACTTTTATTTATGATTTATCACAAACTGGCTCACATAAAGACTAATAAGAGGCAGACTAGTAAATATATATATATATATATATATATATATATATATATATATATATATATATATATATATATATATATTAAATAAATTATTTGTATTAAAAAAAAAATAAATAAATAAAATCATTATCTTATTATCTAATATAATACTTAATCACTATTGCCTTTATTTTCAAGGATCGCCAATTATCATATTATTTAATATAGTTCTTAAAATAACGTCGTACAAAAATACGTGACGAAAGCCGCACTCAAACATTCAAGTTAGCATCGAAGAAAGGACGGCAGCGCTGGTGGCGGTACCTAACATTCCCGTGGACATATGAGGAACTGAACGGCTTTCATCTAGAGGTGGGCTAAACAGTTATTTTTTGGTATTAGGTTACTAA
Source organism: Euschistus heros (assembly GCA_003667255.2). Lineage (NCBI taxonomy): Eukaryota > Metazoa > Arthropoda > Insecta > Hemiptera > Pentatomidae > Euschistus > Euschistus heros. Next base: position 149,392 of record RCWM02001012.1, read on the forward strand.
GTTATGGCTCTATCCAAGTAATAGGTTCCAATAATAGGCTATTCCAGTAATAGGTGATTCAAGTAAACCCATGCGCGACCGTCAATCACTGCTGTTGCCCATAACTCTTCGGGATCCAATAACGCTTAGAATCACTGCAGTTCTTAGAATCACTGCAGTTATTACAATCACAACAGTTATTAGAATAACCTATTGCCAGCCATCGTTCTGTTTTCGATCACCGACCTGGCTAGTGGTTCTAACCTATTACAAACTTACTTTTAGACATTTTGACTGGTAATTCATTAATTTATCCTCCTCGCCATTGCTAATAATGTTAATAATTTGCTTATTTAGTAATCTTACAAATGATAAATAACGCAAAATCAACCAAAATTATTGTATCAATTTTTTTTTTAACAAAAAATTTTAGAAGCCAATTAAAAGTTGTCAAAATATATAACAAATTAAAAATAAATAGGCCAACTATGATACAAACGAATTCAGCTAAATAAATCTTTAAAAAACATTGTCCTTATTTAATTGTACTGCCAAGATTTAATTTAAAAAAAATACATATAGGTGTTAGTAAAACATATTTGAACAATTATAAAGACTAAACAGTTACAAGTAGCTTGTATCAATCTGTTACCTAAGCATGTATTGTGTTTTAAAATATTGGCTGTAAGATAAAATAAAGAAGAAAATAACAGAGGTAGAAGCAGGATTCAGGCTGGGCCATCTTAGGTCAAGTTTTTACTATATCCAAAATTTTTTTAAAGCATTTGGTGGACTTCCAAGACTTCTGGTCCAGAAGGTACATTTAGCCTTTATCCACCTTTAGAAAGCTTTGACCTAGGTCCTTTAAATAAGCTCTGGGAAGCTCTCAGTTTGTCAGAGATTAGTGATAGTCTGAGATAAGTAATACAAGGTCTTTATAAAGGTGCAGAATTGGGAATTAAATTTTGAAATAGCAGTGTTACTTATTGTATACGAATGTACTTATCTAAAATGTATTAAAAAAAAAAGGTTTTGATATCATGTCCCCCCAGTGTTGCACATCACCAAAGGATAAAATCAAAGTTCCTGCTAATTACCTACAGTCTTCAACAGGGTTATTAAACAAGCTTTCTAGAAATAGGAGAAAAGTATTAATACATGGGTTTGAAGATTTTGAAAGATATCTATTTTATGCTACAAATTGCAGGAATTTATTAACTCATTGCAACTGAGGAATGTGATCCGGAATATATGGTGAGGAAACTCAAAGGAGTATTTTGAACAGGGCATGGAAATAAATAAAAAATAAACAGAGTTTGTGTCCAACTCTTCGAGCACATTTTTTAGCATTGAAGATAAGAGATATGGAGCTCTACTTATCCTTCCTGGAAAGGAACCCTCTATTAAGACATTTCATTGAAAATATCAAGAGAAAGTAGGAATCTTAAACTCATTCCTGCGGAATAAATATATTTCCTTTAAAAAAAAAGAAAAAAAAAAAAGAAGATTATATCATTCCTTATCACTATAAATTGCCTTTAATTTTGTTGAAATCTGTAGTGTGGAGAAGAAAAAGCTCAAACGCTACTATCTTTAGAGATGGGTACTCAGAGTGGAAGTTATTTCATAAAAAGAGACCATCATGTTTCTAATAATATCATAAGACAATATATGAGAAACGAAAAAAATCATGATGGTACAGAAGGATCAATACAATTAGGATTTCATAAATTAATTGGCACTTCTATTGGAGTTAATTCATCAATCCTAATTGAGAAAAAAATACATTAAAAAGTATTTAAACAAGGAACTCATTTAAAAAGGATGTATCAAAACTGAGGCCAAAGGAAATTTTCCTGAACAGATTAGAGAGTAGGTTGAAGGATGTCTGAGGATATTGTGGATAGGAGATGTAAAGAAAGGAATGACAGCAAAAATAGGATAAGAAGAGGAAGATTAGTTAATCAAAAGATGGTTAGAACAAATAACAGATAAAGATTAGGATACAATAATTGAACAAACCTGAAGGTATTTTTCATTTTATTAGTTTTCAGAACAAAAATGGTAATTATAAAAATCACAGAGATGAGAGATGAGAATGAGATAATGTATGGTCTAAAACTACATAAAAAACAAAACAAATTACAATAAAGGTTGTACAAATTTATCAACACCCCACATTATCATTGTACAATCACCATTAAATATGAGTTGTTATTTAATAGAACTGTTCTAATAAATACTGCACCAAAATATTGGACAATACTAATAACAACAATGCAGATACAATCAATTTACATCTGAGATTTTAAAGAAAAAAAAACAAGACTAAACGAATTTATAATATTCAGTTTATTTGTTAACAAATCAATTTACAAATATTCCAATGGATTTAACCATAAAAATTATAACTAAAAAGTGATATGAAAGAAACCATTCACAAAAATAAAAAACTATATATAAAAGGACTAAATACTTCAAAAAGCAGTATTATATTTTACAAACAGGTAAAAAGGTAGTATCTTGATGGAATCTAATATAAGTGTAAATATCCATGGAATAACTATAAATTACATACGTCTAAATAGATTTTATCGATTTTCAATGAAAAAGAGAAAAAGAAGGAAATCATGAAGATTTATTTACAAATTAAAATCGATGCATTTATTTTTGTTCACAGTTTCGACCTCCATCTATTGTGATATGATTGTAATCACGAATTTCTGTTTTAGTTCGAACCACGGCCGCTAGGAGCGTCATAACCCATCTGCGACCAGTTCTTGTTTGCGTTATTAGATCACGTGACCTATCGGTTCTTCAATAATAGGACAGCCATATGAGTTATTAGATAACAGAAGTTACACAACAGTTATTGAGAACCGATCTAAGAACGGTAACTGGGCGAATAACCTTAAGGCTAAATGTCCCCTCACTCTGGTGTGTTTCTGCCTCAAGAGATCGCAGCACCTACGGGGTCAATTTTAGATTCCTCCTTATTAAGAAACCAATAGACATTTTTTAGATCGGAAAACGGATTTATTAATAAAATGGGCATAGAATCTGATGAATCTATTTTAGAAGGCCATATATGTGATATTTACAATTTTAGGTTCAAAAAACTACTTTTTATTATTTTTTAAAGAAAAGTCAACTAATAGGCAAGTATAGAATAATAAAATATAAATATTGGCGAAAAAAAAATTTTAATTATACGAACAACATCGGCCGAAACTCATAAATACGAATTTCTATGCAAATGTTTTTGTTTTGTTTTTCAGGTAGCATCTACATCTATCATGACTATAGCAGCCTCAAACTACAAATCAAAAATAAGATTTCCATCGAAAGGTTGTTTTGGAACTCAAAATAGAATTTACACGATCCGAAATGAAAATTTCGAAAAATTATAAAAGTAAACAATAATTAAAACTATATAACCAAAACAACTGCATACTTATTGTAAATATATTTAAAAATGCGGGGTGCATCAAAATATAAGAAGGAATTAGGAAAAATCACGTTAGAAGTATGGTAGAGGATAAGCGATTATAAACACTGATCCCCCAACTTCCGCCGCCGGGTATAACGACATGCTCTAGCCCTATTTTGGAGGGCCTACAACTTTTGTTCTACTTCACTTCCCCAATGATGATTTTATTGACTAGATTTATAACATTGTTCATATTAACGGGAAAAGGATATAAATAAAAACATTATTTTATTATCAATTTATATAAAACTAGTTGAAAAAAAAGGAATTCACAAACAATAAAGTATTATCTATTCCTATTACTAATTAAAAAAATTAAAATTACTTATGCTATATTACTGCACATTAAAAAAAATATATATTATGAACAAATATGATATATTATTTTTGTATAAATGTTGCTTATTCTTAATAAGGAATAATTATATTATGAGCTGTATTCATTAAAATTATTTACTTTTTTAATACCAAAATCAAAAAGATTTAGTACTTTTACTGATTTCATATAAAAGTGATGAGTACAAAAAGTTATTGAATTTTTCAATTGAATTTAAGTTTAATAAAATAACACCAATATGGAACACCAACGCACAGAGAGGTAACTTGTAGGTCTAGCCGGCCAAAAATATCATCTTTTCCTATATATTTTGTGTTCCTGATTTCGAAAAAATATTGTATACAAAATAAAGGACCTTTGGTTTTTTCAAATATGATTAACCTTAAAAATAACCAATACTATCAAGTTTATCTGGGCTTTGCAGCCCAGATTAAATAATCCAATTACTTTAACAAGTTTGAATTTCAAAACAGGTCGCGGTTTTTAATGTGCTGGTATGGTTATTTTACGAAACTTGATCATAACTTTATATATAGGTTCTTATAGTAAATTTAATGAGCATTCAGATGAAAAAAAAGAAATTTCGGATCGAACAATTAGTTTCGGAACTGTAGCCAAATGAATGGTGATATAGGTGTTTTCGCAGAAAAGTGCGACCCTAGTCAAAGAGTGTTGAAATGAGGGGTGTAGATTGCATGAAATATGCGATAATTTCTGATGTCACAGCTTCGCTAGGAGCAATTAGAAGGCAAACCTACTAAAAGTCTCCGAACCTGGAGGTTGAGCTAAGGTTGGGGGGGAGAAGAGAGGTCCCAATTTCGTATTTTTCGATCTTATCCCGAAAACAGTGGACTCAAGAAAATATGCTACAAATCGGAATTAAAGTTAATTGAATTTCCTATAAAATTTATTATATACATATTTGTCGAAATTCCAACGGTTTTCGAGATATATGTTATTTAAAATCGATAATTTTAGAAATAAAAAAATGTTTACCTCACTTTTTGTTAAACATTTGCTTCAAATACCAGAAACTTATATATGAAATTAAATTAAATTTAATGCTCTACAATTTTGATTATGTAATTTTTTCTGAGGAACGATCGGGGAAGGTACTAGAAATAAAAGTATTACAAAAAGTGAGGTAACATTTGTTTTTTCCCCGAAAATCACCGATTTTCAATAACGTATATCTCGAATACCATTAGAATTTCGACAAATTTATACATAATCAATTTTATAGGAAATGTAATCAGCTTTAATGTAGATTTGTAACATATTTTTCTAGATTCGACCATTTTCGAGATATAGTCAATGTCAAAAATAAAGTACGAATGTTTTTTCGGAATCAAACGTTTCAATAATGTTTTTAATAAATTTATTCATACAGCTAGCCGTTTTTCTGATTGTAAGCTTGTAAATATCAATATATATTCCCTCAGCAATTTAGTCACCAAACAGAAAAAAATGAATAAAATGGAATCATAAGGGGCAAAATATGCTTATTTCGCAGTAAAGGGGTTTTAAAACGTACACACTCCCTTTTGCGATCAAATACCTTATTAGATCCATTGTAATATATTTATAAATATTTTCTTTGTCTTTGTAGCCTTCCGTGTTTGTTGACCAAAACAGGGGCCCGAATAGACTAGAGAAAAGAGGGTATGCGGAAAATAAATAATTTTTAAAAAATAAATAAAAATAGTATTTACGAAATCAAATTTTTCCCAAAATTACTTCTTATTTAAATCAAAAGGTTTGTAATGAATTACTTCTTATGTCTAACCGTTTTCAAATGTTAAGCAGTAAAAAAAACACATTTTTTCTACAATTTAGACCCCGGGACGTAAAAAAAATGTGGGAAGTTTCTCATACAAAAAAGCTTGCAATTATTTATTATTACCTTTACTTTGAGATTAGGGTTTTGAAGGAGGAGAATAGTCAAACAAGCCTATACTGTGTGTGATATGTCGAATAAATAAGAAATGAAACTACTCTTGTGAAACAATTAAATGGATTGATCAAAATGAAAAAAAAAAAAATTCAATTTCACAAAGAAATGGTTGTAAACATCTTGTCCTACCAGACCATTGTTGTTTGAACCTACGATAGTATTAGAAATGTTGATATTTCCTTTGATCCTATGCCGTCTAGGGATTTCGCGTCTTTTCTACCTTCTTCTTTTTACCCGAACCTAGCATAATCTTGACTGTGGATTCCTATGGCAAAACGTAAGATAGAAAAATGAGTTTTATATCTCAGGAATACGCGCGGCAGGAAGGGAAAGAAGGAAACTGCCTATTTAAACTCATTCAATTGAAAAATTCAATAACTTTTTGTACTCATCACTTTTATATGAAATCAAAAAAAAAGAAGAAAAGTACTAAATCTTTTTGATTTGGGTATTAAAAAAGTAAATAATTTTAATGAATACAGCTCATAATATAATTATTCCTTATTAAGAATAAGCAACATTTATGCAAAAATAATATATCATATTTTTCATAATATATATATATATTTTAATGTGCAGTAATATAGCATAAGTAATTTTAATTTTTTAATTAGTAATAGGAATAGATAATACTTTATTGTTTGTGGATTCCTTTTTTTTTTTCAACTAGTTTTATATAAATTAATAATAAAATAATGTTTTTATTTATATCCTTTTCCCGTTATATATGAACAATGTTTCAATTCTATTCAATAAAATCATCATTGGGAAAGTGAAATAGAACAAAAGTTGTAGGACCTCCAAAATAATGCTTCATAGAGCGTCTTTATAGTCCAGTAAAATTAGACTCCAAAAGGCCGTTTTGAAGAAAAAACTGCGGAACTTTTATTCTCAACGGATCTTTATGTTCTTTGGGGTGCTGAATCCGAATCTGAAGTTTGCTACCACGGCAACCATCGGCTTCATATTCAAAATCGCAAAAAACCGCCAAAAAAAACCATTATTTTTGTTTTTCTATCTATAACAAGATAACGAACCTTTTTTTGAAGGAAGTCTTCAAATATTAATTGTAGCTGGAACTAGTACCTACATAATGAAAAAACGAAATCCGAAATCGGACCATTTTTCGCGAAGTTACGTTATTGGGAAAAAATGGAGAAATTGTCCATTTGCCGTCAGTCCCAAAGCTCCGCGAAAACACGTTTGTCGTACTCTTTTGTCTATAACTCTGAAACTATTTGTCCGATACAACATTACTTTTTTTCATCTTAAAGCTGATTAAATTTACTATAAGAATAAATTTTTAACCAAACTCCGTAAAAGGTACATGCCAGCCCGCTAATAAAAACGTACTATTGTAAAATCCTAGTGTTTTTTGGCACATTTGCCCCTCTAACTCCTCAAATATTTGTTCGATTCCAAATTTCTTTTATCTATCTCAAAGCTGATTAAATTCGCTATCAGATGCTATATATGTAAATTATATTAAATCCTGTAAACCACCCAAGCTAGCACGCTAAATGTGTATGTTTTGGAAAAATATGTAAATTATGACATGTTCAGTAGACTGGTGTGGGTATTTCCCGGTGTTAATTATAAGTTAGATATATAGGAGCCAATAGTACTTTTAACCAGCTTTTAGATAAATATATTAAATTTTGGATCCGACAAATGGTTTTGGTGATATAGCGATAATGTGCCAAAAAAACATTTATTTTACAAAAGTAAGTGATTTTCAGCGTGATAGCTTGTGTATTTCAAGAATTTTGATAAAAATTTCATATATAAGATCTAATTGTAAATTTAATCACCTTTCAGATTTCAGATCAAAAAAAACATTTTGAATCGGACAAATACTTTCAGAGCATTTGTTAGAAGACTTTCTTCAAAAAAAGCTTCGTTATGGTGTTATAGATAAAAAAACGAAAATAACGGTTTTTTTTTGCGATTTTGAATATGAAGCCGATGGTTGCGGTGGTAGCAAACTTCGGATTCGGATTCGGATTCAGCACCCCAAAAAACATAAAGATCCGTTGAGAATAAAAGTTCCGCAGTTTTTTCTTCGGCACTATTATAGGAGGGTAGGGGATCAGTGTTTATAATCGCTTATCCTCTACCATACTTCTAACGTGATTTTTCCTAACTCCTTATATTTTGATGCACCCCGCATTTTTAAATATATTTGCAATAAGTATGCAGTGTTTTTGGTTATATAGTTTAATTATTGTTTACTTTTATAATTTTTCGAAATTTTCATTTCGGATCGTGTAAATCCTATTTTGAGTCCCAAAACAACCTTTCGATGGAAATCTTATTTTAGATTTGTAGTTTGAGGCTGCTATAGTCATGATAGATGTAGATGCTACCTGAAAAACAAAACAAAAACATTTGCATAGAAATTCGTATTTATGAGTTTCGGCCGATGTTGTTCGTATAATTAAAATTTTTTTTTTTTCGCCAATATTTATATTTTATTATTCTACACTTGCCTATTAGTTGACTTTTCTTTAAAAAATACTAGAAAGTAGTTTTTTTGAACCTAAAATTGTAAATATCACATATATGGCCTTTTAAAATAGATACATTAGATTCTACGGAAATATGGAACAAAATGAACTTTACAGAACCAAAATCGGATGATATGTTGAGATTTGAGGAGGAATCTAAATTTTGTTTATTTTGGCACGCTACGTGGTGGTAACATTTGGTATTACAGAGGGGACATTTAGCCTTAACCGATCGGTTCTTTTATCTGTTATAACCTAACACCTTACACCAACAACCCCAATTTATTGTTATTTCTCCATCGTTCTCGATGGAAGATTTAATAAATTTCATACTTGGAATCTTAATAGTGATGAACATGGTTATTAAAAAGAAAATCATTGTTTGTTTAAATGGAGTTAATTAACATAACTTACTACAAATATAATAAATCCAACAATAAGTAATTTTATCTTTGAAAATATATATTGCTAAAGTCACAATAATTGTAGCATGAAAATATTATAAATATATATATTTTTTTACTTTATTGATAAATTCACCCATCTTTAACTACAGATATTCAGAAAATGTATCAAATATTTTAAAATATAACTTTTGATTAAAAATATAGATATTTTAAAATATTTAACACATTCTCTGAATTGTAGTTGAAGACGGGTGAATTTATCAATAAATTCTATTGTAAAATATAGTTATTTTAAAATACAAATTTAGGTTTATTTATAGATATTTTAAAATATGATCACTGGTAATAGGGTTTTTTTCAGTAATAGGTGATTGGTTATAACAGTTCTGAGTCAATAATAGGTTATTTTAAAGAATACGTTATTTTTGTCCCACCTCTAATTCTGGGGTTTCATCTTCATTTCCAGTACGAGCCATATTTTGCACTACAGCTGTGGCAACAATTACTGCCAATGCTGTTTTTAAAACCCTATTCTGGGTAGAGGTGGGCTAAACAGTTATTTTTTGGTATTAGGTTACTACGTCATGGCTCTATCCCAGTAATAGGTTCCAATAATAGGTGATTCAAGTAAACCCCTGCCCTAGCGCTAGAATACGCGCCCGTCAATCACTGCTGTTGCCCATAACTCTTCGGTATCCAATAACGCCAGTTATTAAAATCACTCCAGTTCTACAACAGTTATTAGAATAACCTATTGCCAGCCATCGTTCTGTTTTCGATCACCAACCTGGCGCTAGTGGTTCTAACCTATTACAAACTTACTTTTAGACATTTTGACTGGTAATTCATTAATTTATCCTCCTCGCCATTGCTAATAATGTTGATAATTTGCTTATTTAGTAATCTTACAAATGATAAATAACACAAAATCAACCAAAATTATTGTCTCAATTTTTTTTTAACAAAAAATTTTAGAAGCCAATTAAAAGTTGTCAAAATATATAACAAATTAAAAATAAATAGGCCAACTATGATACAAACGAATTCAGCTAAATAAATCTTTAAAAAACATTGTCCTTATTTAATTGTACTGCCAAGATTTTATTTTAAAAAAATATATATAGGTGTTAGTAAAACATATTTGAACAATTATAAAGACTCAACAATTACAAGTAGCTTGTATCAATCTGTTACCTTAGCATGTATTGTGTATTAAAATATTGGCTGTAAGATAAAATAAAGAAGAAAATAACAGAGGTAGAAGCAGGATTCAGGCTGGGCCATCTTAGGTCAAGTTTTTACTCATCCCAATTTTTTTTAAAGCATTTGGTGGACTTCCAAGACTTCTGGTCCAGGAGGTACATTTAGCCTTTATCCAACTTTAGAAAGCTTTGACTTAGGTCCTTTAAATAAGGTGTGGAAAGCACTGTTTGTCAGAGATAAGTGATAGTCTGAGATAAGGCATACAAGGCCTTTATAAAGAATTAAATTTTTAAATTTAATTTGAAATAGCAAGCGTTACTAATTGTATACAAAAGTATTTTAAAAAAAAAGTTTTGATATCATGTCCCCTCAGCATTACACATCACCAAAGGATTAAATCAAAGTTGCTGGTAATCACTTACTCTCTTTAACATGGTTATTAAACAACCTTTCTAGAAATAGAAGAGAAATATTAACATATGGGTTTGGAGATTTTGAAAGATATCTAATTCATAATACAAGTTGCAGGAGTTTATCAACTCGTTTATCAACGATTAGAAAAATAAAAAATATACAACAAAGAAGGAAGAATCGAGTAATAGATAAATTTTTAGAGCCACCACCTCCTCCACCAATAACTTAATACCATAGAAAACTATATAAAAACAGCTATAATATTAACTGATGAAATTTACACTAATGAAATAAAAAGAGAGATTATTAAGGATTTGGGAGACAATATGTTTGGTTTCAGTATATTATCATTCTTTATTTCATTTCTTAATATTTGTTTATTATTATTTCCATTAGTTTCATTATTTTTTTCATTATTAATATTTATATTCCTATGCCACATTTTATTAATTATTTTAGTAGGCACCATATTGTCTCCCAAATCCTTAATAATCTCTCTTTTTATTTCATTAGTGTAAATTTCATCAGTTAATATTATAGCTGTTTTTATATAGTTTTCTATGGTATTAAGTTATTGGTGGAGGAGGTGGTGGCTCTAAAAATTTAATAATCTATTACTCGATTCTACCTTCTTTATCCATTTAGTGTTTATTTTATCTTTGTTTTTTACTATTAACATATTTAAATATTTAATTTTATTTTCACTCATATTCTCTCTCGAAGAAATTGAAAAATGAAAATTTTAAAATAGATGTTGCACTATATAACAGGAATAAAATAAAAAATATAATAACAAAGAACGAAATAGAACATATGAATAAAAAATATGTCATATATAAGATTGACTGCTTGGATTGCAAAAAACATTATATTGGAGAAACTAAGCAGAATTTATATAAAAGAGTTAATCAGCATAAATACGACACTAAAAAAATTAGCAAATCAAACAGCCCTTTTAGAACCCGTACAAAAACTGAACCACAAATTCAATTTTGATAACGTTAAAATCTTACAACACGAAACCGAAACACATAATAGAAAAATAAAAGAAGCGATATACATTTATAAATAAATAATGCAATAAACTACAAAACAGACACAGATAAAATAGGATCCATATATGCTAGTATAATTAATGAATTAATAATATAAGATTGGCCAACTTAGTACTAAAAACAACAGTAGAAATTAGGATTGACCCTTGTACCCATAAGGTAGATGAATTATTCTATTGACTATGTAAAAGAGAAACAGACACTGTGTGTTAACACCAAGAAATCATTTTAAAGATAATTTATAATAAATACATTGTGATAGATAGAAATATGAATAGTATTTTTTAGATGTTGAAAATATAGTGTGATTATAATAAATTGTTAAATACTGTTTTCAGTCTGATGATGGGACCTTGTTTCCCGAAACATGTCACTGGTTTATACTTTTAATGAAGAGGAGTTTAAATGCTGTTTATTATACTATTTTTGATCAATAAAAGTAACTCCTTCATTGAAGAATTTATCAAATTATTAACATTATTAGCAATGGCGAGGAGGATAAATTAATGAATTATCAGTCAAAATGTCTAAAAGTAAGTTTGTGATAGGTTAGAACCACTAGCGCCAGGTTGGTGATCGAAAACAGAACGATAGCTGGCAATAGGTTATTCTAATAACTGTTGAGAACTGTTGTAGAACTGGCGTTATTGTAAGAACTGCAGTGATTCTAAGCGTTATTGGATCCCGAAGAGTTATTGGCAACAGCAGTGATTGACGGGCGCGCATTCTAGCGGTAGGGCAGGGGTTTACTTGAATCACCTATTACTGGAATAACCTATTATTGGAACCTATTACTGGGATAGAGCCATAACGTAGTAACCTAATACCAAAAAATAACTGTTTAGCCCACCTCTACCTTACACCAACAACCCCAATTTATTGTTATTTCTCCATCGTTCTCGATGGAAAATTAATTAAATTTTATACTTGGAATCTTAATAGTGATTGATCTGGTTATTAAAAAGAAAATCATTGTTTGTTTAAATGGAGTTAATTAACATAACTCACTACAAATATAATAAATCTAACAATAAGTAATTTTATCTTAGAAAATATATAATTGCTAAAGCCACAATAATTGTAGCATGAAAATATTATAAATACATGTATATTTTTTTTACTTTATTGATAAATTCACCCATCTTTAACTATAGATATTCAGAAAATGTATCAAATATTTTAAAATATAAATTTTGATTAAAAATATAGATATTTTAAAATATTTAACACATTCTCTGAATTGTAGTTGAAGACGGGTGAATTTATCATATAAAATATTGTAAAATATAGTTATTTTAAAATACAAATTTAGGTTTATTTATAGATATTTTAAAATATGATCACTGGTAATAGGGTTTTTCCAGTAATAGGTGATTGGTGATAATAGTTCCGAGTCAATAATAGGTTATTTTGAAGAATACGTTATTTTTGTCCCACCTCTAATTCTGGGGTTTCATCTTCATTTCCAGTACGAGCCATATTTTGCACTACAGCTGTGGCAACAATTACTGCCAATGCTGTTTTTAAATTTACTCTCAATCGAGTGACAAGCAAGGAAATCTTCTTTTCCATAAACCAAATGTTTGCTCTATAGCGATCCTAGTTCTTATGTGTGCCGCGTTGTATCTTGCCTGCATTTCATTGACTGGGTTCAATATAGGAGGCAAGAGGTAAGGGCAGCAAGGATATGCGCTAATCCCCAATAGATGGCCCCTGATTTCACCAGCTTCTAGTTTGGCTCTATATAAAGAGTTGTTAAATACATTACTGCCTTGTACTGATCCAGGCCACCGTACAACGATATCACTAAATTTTCTTGAGTTCTAACACACCGCTTGAATATTTATTGAAAAGTATAAATTATGTAATTTCAATAAATATTCAAGCGGTGTGTGACCACTCAAGAAAATTGACTGATATCAGTACTGATAATTGGCCTGGATCAGTACACGACATTAATGTATTTAACAACTGTTTATTAAAAGCCAAACTAGAAGCTGGTGAAATCAGCACCACAAAATCAGCAATCACCCTATGCATATACTAATTTTTATTTTTCCTTCATCTCACCCTCTGATTATTTCCTCAATAATGAAGTCCCATTCCACTTCTACCGGCATAGAAGAAATTCCTATAAAATTGATAAATCTGTGTCTTCCCGAAATCACACCAGTCCTCTTATTCATATACAATTTTTCCCTTCACAATTCAGTATTCCCTACCACCTGGAAAAAAGCCCTAATTCATCCTATAAATAAAACATCGAATCCCACATCTCCTAAAGACTATCGCCCGATCTCCATCTTATCTAACCTTTCTAAATCCTTAGAAAGATTAGTACAATCTTAGTTATCCAACTTTTTTCATAGAAACTTTTTTATTTCCAGTCACACTATGGGGTGTGCAAGTTAAGGTATCTAATGCCAAATACTAATAAATAAAATCTTAAGGATGAAATTAAAAATAAGTTCATTATTTAAAATAAATTTATAAAACGAAAAAAACTGACTTTTGGAGTTTTGAGCGCGATTGCCCTATATAAGACCCCAGTGTGCCTAGTGAATGCTGATCTTACGAAGCCTAGATCGTAACTCCGATAGGAGGGACTTTTTTGTTTTTAAAATAATTATTTTACTCATAAATACACACACACACATATGTGTGTATACATTATAAGAATTAAATTTGAAATTGAGAATTGTGTGAAGATTAATTTTGAGCTGAAGGCAACATCATGAAGAAGCTATTAGGAATATCTGATTGTTAAAAGAACAGGGGAAGTTAAAGGTTGTAAATTGCTATTTTTATTTCCTTTAGTCATGAACTTATTAAAAAAAAAGAAAAAAAAAACGACTATCAATTGAATTTTCCAAAGAATTACGTATAAATTTAATTTAATTTTAGAGTTCAATATATTCTATTTGGGCACAGATATATGATTTTTTGAAGTTTTATTTTTTCATATGTGAATGAGTAATTTTAAAATGAGTTTGGGGATGGGATGCCTTACAACCGAAGTCGCCCTTTTACTTAACTTGAGATTTTTTGCTACTGGCTCTTTTCAAATTGTATTTGGTGATTGTAGAGGAGTGCACAAAAGCACGGCTAGTCGTGTTGTAAAATGAGTCAGCAGCAAGATTGCGAGATTGAGACCCCAAGTTATTAAAATTCCAACAACCATAGAGGAAATTCGAGCCACCAAAGCAGGATTTTTTTGCAATGTGTGGATTTCCTGGAGTTGTAGGTTGTCTTGACGGGTCACATATTCGCACACAATCTCCAAACCAATTGGAACAAATTTATAGAAATAGAAAACCTTTTCTATTTCTATAAAATTCTCCTTTCGTTTTATTTTTCTGGATAGCAGTAGCGGTCATGTTCCTCACTCAAAACAAAAATAAAAATAATCATAAGCTCACCTTGTGATAAACGACAAATAATATAAGTTATCCAATACAGAATGAGATATCTCATCTAATTCAATCGTTTAACTTTAGCAAGCCAATACGTTAACAAACCGCTAAGTTGTTAAGTTTGTTACCATGCAGCGCTTTTCTGAGGTTAGGAATATTGACAAGATAACTGACTTTCTATAATTGATAAAATAATGACCAATTTCAACACCGAAGCTTGAATTTTTAAATATGGCTGTGAGGAGCACCAGACGACAATATAATATAAGATATTAACCGTAGAAGAGGCTCTATATGGGCGAAATATAAAACAGAGGTCTGCCATAGGCTGTCTACGGTGCCGACCCTGCGCTCGGTGGAGGAAGTCGACAACTACATCGCCATATTTACAAACATTATCACAGAGGCTGCCCGTTCCTCCATACCCACTTTCCGTCCTTCTCCCCCATCCCTCCGTAAACCTCCTCCTCACATCATGTCCCTCATCTCGAGTAGGCGGAACTTAAAGAACAGATGGTACAGAACCAAAGATCCGGACATCAAGCGAGCCTTCAACGCCCTCACTACGCAAATCAAAAACCTTCTCCGCCAATGGAAAACCTCCATTTGGCAGGACAAGCTAAGGGTAACTCACGGCGATTACCAGAAATTTTGGAAACTGACCAGATCTGCTGTGAAGAAGACCTCCGCGATCCGCCTACACGATGGGGACAAGCTCCTGACACCCAAAGAACAGGCGGAGCTGCTAGCAAACTACTATCGGCAGGACATCACCAACCGTACTGTCGACACCGAACCCCTCCCGGTCATGGCCGAGGATAACAACTTCATGTTTGTCAGCCCCAAACAGCTAAAGGCTATTCTAAGGCGGACAAAAGGCAATAGAGCACCTGGTTCTAATTGTTCTCAATTATCTACGAGACTTTTGCGAGGAAAATTCAGTGATTCCCTTTGAACAAACAGGTTTCCAAGCACGTCTCAGTACTGAACACCACCTCATGAAGCTCCAAACTGAGGCGTGCACGAACTTGAACCGGAACACTGCAACAGCTCTGATCTCCATAGATTGCACAAAGGCATTCAATTCCGTCAGCCACAGAATCCTTTGCCGGAAACTAGAAGACCTTGAATGCCCCGAGCAACTCTATGGAGTCATCTCCTCCTTCCTGAGCGGGAGAAGTCTCGCAGTACAGGTCCGTGTAGAAAATTCATCTACAATTCCCCTCACCTGCGGTGTGCCACAAGGCGCAGTACTATCGCCTGTCCTTTTCAATATTTACACTGCCGATGTTGTTGGCAATAACTACCGCAAGGCGTCCATTGCGGCTTTCGCCGACGACATTGCCATCACCAGCAGCAGTATAAATCCCACGCGAGCACTACGTCAGGCCGAATCTGTCTGCGCTGAGATAATTCAACGGTTGGATTCAATAAACATCCAAGTGAATCCAGCAAAAACGGACTGCGTAGTGTTCGCACAAGTGAGCAAAAAGAAGGCAACATTACCGAAGTCCGTCAGGGTGGCAAACACCATCATTGCCCCCTCAAACTCCATAGTCTACCTGGGCATCACCCTGTACAAAGGACTCAAATTTTCCACACACTGCTACAGGACACACCGCAAGGTGAGAACAAGAGCCCGACGTCTCCATCACCCCCTTTCCTCTCCCGCCCTTTCCCTCCGGCTCAAGATGTGTATATATAAAAGCATCTTGAGACCGGATCTCCTATACGGTGCACCTCTTCTCACAGGTATCTCAGATGGAACCACCAGGCTTCTTCAGCGATTTCAGGACTCGATGCTCAGGAAGATCGTCAGGACAACCACTCTGAAGAAGACGAAGCCCCCGGCTCTGCACGACTTCTTCGACCTCCCGACGATCCCCGAGTTCATCCGAAGACGCCACATCAAGTTCCTGGACTCACTGCAGTTCTTGACCAACCCTCTGTTAAACACCATCACTCCAGCGCCACCTCCCGTCCGTTGGCAAAAAACATTCACTTGACAAAAGTGAACCCAGCTCGGAACGGACGGACCGTAACCAGAACACCACAACAGCCAATCAGGTCAGTGAAGTGCTTCCAGCCAATCAAGTCAGTGATGTGACTATAGACATCATTTCCAGTTTTTTTCTAGTGTTAGTGTTAGTTTTAGTTCTTTATTTTTATTCTTTATTTTTTTATTTCATAATCTCAAGAAGTGGGTGTGCCCCAACACCCATATTAAAGACTATTATGACTTACTTAAAATACTTGTAGGACAAACCATATTCAGGTGGCCTTACAATGTATTTTTCAATACAGTAAAAGGCCAACCATAAATCTTTCTGCCCCCTTACTCACATATCCTGTATATTAATTTTCCAAAGGGGCTTGGAACAAAAAAAAAAAAAAAAAAAAAAAAATAAATAAAAATAAATAAAAAAAAAAAAAAAAAAAAAAAAAAAAAAAAAAAGCTCTATAATGTAACAACTACACTAACTCTATCTGTTGGATTTATAAAGAAGCTACTTAGCGAACCTATAAGTTATCAAGTTGTTACAAATTAGCTAGCAGTTATGTACTTGGCGAATGAATAAAGTTATCGGTTTGTTAGCTATTGGTTCGATAAGGTCATAGTCTAGCAACCGGGCATTAGTCGATTCCCTCGAGATCCCCCCTCTTCAATACGATTCCCTAGACTGCCGCTCGTGCTCTGCTGTATGCAGCTAGTGTAGAAAGTATTGTTACTCCTATAACAATTTTGGTTTTACCTGTTTTTTAACTGTAATAAATTTTTGGAGAGTATACATATGGTATTTTTACCATGGTAATAGACCCAAAATTAATATATACTGAAGAAATTACGACATTTTTTAATGTCGGGAAATCCCAAAGAAACAGGCGCTAAAAGTATTGGAACACTATGATATTGTATAAAAAAAGGGGGATTAGTGCGGATTATATTACGGCCAGTGGTCTTAAATACACTTATATTGTAAAAGAAAGAAAAATGTGGATAAAACGCCTAGTGGAAATAAGAGATCATAAATTGCATGAATTTTTTCTGAAAGTATTCAGGGCTGACGTCGCCCAAAAGTTCATCCATGCTGCAGTTTGGTCTGTATCCAGAAATGGAGCCTAGTCGTAGACACAATTGAACAACTCATGAATTTCCTGCTGCGATTTCGATGAAATATTATTTGGTGAACATTCACAGAGAAAGGTAAATGTATACGTCACATTAACAAACAATTTTTCTCTATTCGGAAAGTGACAGTTCGTGCTGTTTAAGCAATAGCATTTTATTTTAATTTACGCATGGATGTCCGAGTTGTCTTTCTAAACTATTTCAATGGAAGTTCTGTTTTTTAAGTTATATTTTCTTGGTTTTATTATTATTCTCAGAAATGGATTTATTTTAGTGGATTTTGAACCGATGCACAGTGGGACGAATGGCCTATCTAGGAGGAAAAAAGTCATAATGAAAATTAATGAAACTATTGTGATAGGTGTATAGTTAAGTAGTTTATGGGACATTATCAAAGGTTCTTTCGTTTTTTGGAGGTGGGTTTCAAGGTAAAAAGAACTATCAAAGTAGTACCTAACTCGACCTGTCAAACTTTGTTAAAATTATTCACAAACTATGATTCTTTCAATCTAAATTTGTGTATCATCCTATTGATATTTTTTCATTTTTCTTTTATAATTAGTGAATATAGACGATCGTTATACCAGTAAGCCATGCTCAAAATATTTTTTTTATAATTTGACCTATTATATATTTTTTTAAAAAGTGCCGTAAACTAAAGTTTTTTTTAAACTAAAAAGGTCTATTACTAAAAAGTACCCCAAAGTACCTCTCTGAAATTCATAGTAGAGGTACCTTAGAAGTTATATGAAATAATCATGAAGCATTTAGCTGCTTTTATCTGATTTCTTGTCTTAAAACGAATTTTCAATTCCGTGATGGGAGTTATTTCGTATTTGACAAAACTGTAAGGGCATTGATTTAATATATATAAATTACTACATTTGAAACACTTAAATTAGAGGATATTATTCCAATATCTTCAGCTGCACTTAAGAGATATTTAAAATTGGTAGTTACGAAAATTAAAAAGAAATAACAAGAGGCTAAAAAAAACCAGAAAGTCATATTACATTTATACATACATTTATATAAATTACATTTATATTTTTATATTTCATACATTCATACAGTTTCAATACTCAAAAATACATAAGGATTAATGTATGCAAGCATGCTTTTTATTATTTTTTTTTTTAATATTTTTTTTAATTTGTTTATTTTTAATTTGTTTATGTTTTATTTATTTTGTTTGTTGTGACATTTCGATAGTTCCTATTTAAATGGAGTCTAAAGCATAACTGAGTAAACAGTTTTGTTGAGTAGGCAAACAGGTCAGTTAAAATATCACAGAAATACTTGAAAAAAGTATCGTGCTGTAATATGAATTAGATTAGTACACCGGAAATATCTCATTTATACGATACCAGGGGACGTGTTTTTTCATTCATTACTTTTTTAAGATAATTAAAAATAACTACGCAAAATAGTAACTATAAATAATTACCAATTATATATTCGTTATAAACGATCTAATTCATTATTTTTATTAAATTAATATGATACATTTAACATATATAGTGAAAAATTAAACCTTATTTAAAAAAAAATATATATATATATATATATATATATATATATATATATATATATATATATATATATATACTGAACCACGATAGTGGGGACCTACTGTATAGTATTGTATAATTGTTGTTACTTTAGTGGTTTTATTTTACCTGATTTAAACTCTATTGTTTATGTATATCAGGTTGCCCAGGTCTGTTTAAGTGATTCAGACTTTTTTCCACCTAGATTGGTCATTCGTCGCACGGTGCGATGTGCTGAAAGACTGAAAATTACCTTTCTAAAATCTCAGAAAGTAGCTGATGTTCATTTACAATATAATTTTACGACACGTTTAATGAGTTCTAAATTTCTATCCTCCCTCATTTTCCTTAAGGCTAAGCATCCCGATTTTTAGTAAGATTTTTTTTCAAGAGATGGCAGCACTTTTGGGGCGAATTTATGTTTGCTCTCATTTGTGAACAGAATCATCAATATTAGTTCTGTAAACAGATTTAGTAATAAAAACCCCATTAAATTCACGCTAGGTTTTCCGATTTTTTTTTTTTTTTTTTTTTTTTTTTTTTTTTTTGTCAATTATTTTAGAATTTAAAAAAATTATCTGGCGAACTATTGATTTTTAAAAAAAAAAAGCTGGTTATAGCCACTTAGTCATAAATTAATTGAACACAACTATGCAAAAATATTCATTTTCGGTTGCATAGATTGATCGTAATTTGAAAAATACGATTTAACAATATCGGGTGATTAGATTAGTAAGCTTCTTGCTGTTGTTGTAGTGGGGGAAGGGCTGTGAGGACCCAGCTCCCAGTCAGCTACCGATCTAACCTCTCCCCAATAGTAGAAAAACCAACATCCTTTTTCTTAAGTTCTTCGCTTATAACTCAAAAATGGTGCGTTTTATTAAAAAAAAGTTTTTTAATACAAAATTAAGGCTTATTAAATTTACTACAAGTTTGTACTATTGTAATTTGAAATTTTATGCTAAAAACTTTTTAATATATTTTTTATTTTGAAGAGAAAAGATTTGCCCAGTCGGGATTCGAACCCGAGTCCCCACTTTTCTAGCGTGGTGCCTTATCCACTAGGCCACCGAGCTCGCATCCGAACCAAGGAAATCTTTTCTCTTCACTGATCCATACCCCCGGGCACTCGCAGTTGCGATGTACAAATCAGGGATGAATGTTCATTGAACATTACTGTTAACTGGATCTCGTTGACATACGTCAAATATATTATAATTATGAGATAATTATTTGTTGTTGATAAATATATTTTTTATTTTGAAGAGATAAGATTTGCCCGGTCGGGATTTGAACCCGAGTCCCCACATTACTAGCGTGGTGCCTTATCCACTACGCCACCGAGCTCGTATCCCAACCAGAAAAATCTTTTCTCTTCACTGATCGATACCCCCGGGCACTCGCAGTTGCGATGTACAAATCGGGGATGAATGTTCATTGAACATTACTGTTAACTGGATCTTGTTGACATACGTCAAATATATTATAATTATGAGATAATTATTTGTTGTTGATAAATATTTTTAATATATTTTTTATTTTGAAGAGAAAAGATTTGCCCGGTCGGGATTCGAACCCGAGTCCCCACTTTTCTAGCGTGGTGCCTTATCCACTAGGCCACCGAGCTCGCATCCGAACCAGGGAAATCTTTTCTCTTCACTGATCCATACCCCCGGGCACTCGCAGTTGCGATGTACATATCGGGGATGAATGTTCATTGAACATTACTGTTAACTGGATCTTGTTGACATACGTCAAATATATTATAATTATGAGATAATTATTTGTTGTTGATAAATATATTTTTAATATATTTTTTATTTTGAAGAGAAAAGATTTGCCCGGTCGGGATTCGAACCCGAGTCCCCACTTTTCTAGCGTGGTGCCTTATCCACTAGGCCACCGAGCTCGCATCCGAACCAGGGAAATCTTTTCTCTTCACTGATCGGGTTCAATGAACATTCATCCTCGATTTGTACATCGCAACTGCGAGTGCCCGGGGGTATGATCAGTGAAGAGAAAAGATTTCCCTGGTTTGGATGCGAGCTCGGTGGCCTAGTGGATAAGGCACCACGCTAGAAAAGTGGGGACTCGGGTTCGAATCCCGACCTGGCAAATCTTTTCTCTGCAAAATAAAAAAATATATTAAAAATATATTTATCAACAACAAATAATTATCTCATAAAAACTTTTTAAATTGAACGCACCGTTTTCGAGTTATAAGCAAAAAAACTCAAAATGAAACATTTAAAGGTTCAAAGCATTTTTTCTTCCTTCGTGATTTATCGAACAGAATATCATTTTGTATTGTTTTTATATTTTTTAAGTTATAAATTTTGATTTTAATTTTATAAGACTATTTAAATGAATAAAAAATTGTAATTGAATATAAAAAAAAAAAATTATCTAATACATCACCAAGAAAAAGTATTAAATAATTCTTAAGTCTGAGATTCATACCAACTAAAAATCTATTGTTTTTTTTCTACTACTACGTTCAACAAATCGTTGTCTAGTAACAACTGCAATTTATCCAATAGATATTTACATAGCCTACTTCAAAATTCAATTCAAATTTCATATATTATTTATATATCATAGAACAGGGTGGTCTTTTTTGGTCTATCACTACATTCATTCCGTATATTTCCGGTGGGAAGTCCCACCACAGCACTCCTTTTGAAGTTTCATTTTATTATATTTTGTTATACTCTATATACCTGTCACTAATTGAGGGAAAATTTGGCCAGTTTAGGCTTAATACCCCTATAGAATGAAACACAACAAATGGTGTAATTTCCCACTTACTGCATATAAAATGAGTGCAGTGACCAGAAGGACCACTGAAATTTAAAAATCACATAAGGAACCAAATAGTATTAAAAAAATATAAATTTTATGTTCTCGTGTTAATTTTGTTTACTACAATCTGGAAACTTATATTTTTTTAAAAGAAAAATCAAGCTTATTTTCTTTTCACAGAATACGAGTTTTAATGGAGGAGAAGATGATCAGGGATGCAGTCAAAGAGGAACACCACGTCTAAGTAGAAATTCATTCATCATACCAGGCAACTATACTTTTATCACCACAGTTTTAACGTCAAATAATTGGATCGATTAAAAAAAATAAAACATATAATTATAAAAAGATAATAAATAGGGAAAATATAAGTAAACTATAACTGTTTATTTATAAAAGTGAATTTTTTAATTTTATTGATAACAGTTAACTAAGAAATACATAACTATTAATAATTTATGAATTCCTAAGAACTGTTTCATTGAACCCTTCAACTTCAAAACACATTTGTAATATAGCATGTTACAGCTGTAGTCCAGTCAATAAACATATTGTAGAGTGCATGGTATATGCGATAATTTTTGACTTCATAGCTTCGTTTGCAATAGTTAGAAGGTAAACATACTAAAAGTCCCCGCCGCTGGGGGGTGAGCTAACGGTGGGGGGAGGGGGGAGTTCCATTTTTTTGGACTTTCAATAATATCTCGAAAACGGTTGACTCTAGAAAAATGTGTCAGTTTGAGTGTATAACGTGACATAAGCAAAATTTCATGTATAGTTTCTTATAGTAAATTTAAGGAGCTTTCAGATAAAAAATAGAAATTTTGGATCGAACAATTAGTTTTTGGAATGAGTATCAATAAACGTGTTTTTTCAGAGAGGTGCGACCCCAGAAAAAGAGTGCTGAAAAGAGAGGTGTAGAGTGTATGAAATATGCAATAATTTTTACTTCACAGCTTTGTTAGGAGTAGTTAGAAGGTAAACATATTAAAAGTCCCCGCCCCTGGGGGTGAGCTAAAGGTGGGGGGAGGGGAGAAGGTCCCAATTTTGTATTTCGATTATATCTCGAAAACGGTGGACTCTGGAAAATATGTTGCAGATCAAAATTAAAGCTCATTAAATTTCCTATAAAATTAATTATATACGTATTCGTAGAAATTCTAACGGCTTTCGAGATGTACGTTATTAAAAATCGACAATTTTAGAAAAAAAAAAATGTTTACCTCACTTTATGTTAAACACTTGAAGCAAATACCAGAAACGTATATATGAAATTCAATTAAATTTAATGCTCTACAATTTTGATTCTGACGGTTTTTCTGAGAAACGATTGTGGAACGTAATAGAAACAAAAGTTTGACAAAAGGTGTGGTAACATTTGTTTTTTCCCGAAAATCACCAATTTTCAATAACGTATATCTCGTAAGCGGTTAGTATTATGACAAATTTATGTATAATAAATTTTGTAGTAAATTTAATTAGCTTTTATGTTTAATTGAAACATATTTTTCTATAGTCAACAGTTTTTGAGATATTATCGAAAAACCAAAAAAATGGAACTTCCCCCCTCCCCCCCCACCGTTAGCTAACCCCCCAGCGGCGGGTACTTTTAGTATGTTTACCTTCTAACTATTCCTAACGAAGCTATGAAGTCAAACATTATCGCATATTCCATGCACTCTACACCCCTCATTTCAGCACTCATTGACTGGACTACTGATATTTATAAAATTTGATTATCAATTTTCTTGCGTGTCTACTAAGAATTTCAAAGTAAAAGCAACATACATATTAGGAGAACATAATATTTATATTTTATATTGCTAAAAACCTAAAATTAACTTAATTATTCATTAAAACTTCATAACGTAAATAGAAATTACCTGGAAAATAAGAGTCCTGGACTAACTAGTTCGCCATAGAATTAAAAAGGAAAACGTTTTTTATTGGTCTACGTAAATCTATAATTGTATAATTTTACTTTTACCGATAAGTTCTGTTTTATTCGATCCATGACAATTATTTATAAAAAAATATAATACATTAAAATAACAAATATAATAATAATTTAAGTTGACGACAAAACATGTAACTACATTACATTGTAAAAATTTTCTATATATTAGAAAATCAGATTTCTAATATGAACAATATCATGATCTTGTATCAAATTTTATAATTTTTGTACTAATCAATTTTGTATGGAATCAACAAAAGTACTAAATCTTTTTGATTTTAATGTTAAAACAGTAAATAATTTTACAATATAGCCCGAACGTTAGTAGTAGCAGGAACTAAAACTTTTATGCAAAACCTCTTTTGAATTATATCTTCATTCAATACGTATATTTTAACTCTTTTGAAAAAAAAAAAAAAAAAAATCAATAAACAATGCAAGATCTGGCAAGAATATTCTATTCCGTAAATAATTAAAAAAAAAAAAAAATATTTTTTTAAGTATAGATGTATAGAATTAAAGTGTCAGGATTCCAGGTGTTTTGGGTATGGTTCTTGAAAAAACAGATGGACAAAACAGAGAATGCTTCCAATTCAAAAATAAGCACATTTAATTAAAAAAATATATAAAACAAAATTTGTTGCAAATTAGATTTGCTTTATTAATGCATAGACCGAAAATGTGCTAAGAGTAGCGGTTTCCGAGTTATTTCCGGTTTCCGGTGGCGGCACCACTATAGCGGTATAGTCCCGGCATCTATAATAATGTCAACTCATGAGCTTTTTTACCCGATTTCATACAAATTATTGATATATTTTTATATATTTTGCTAAGAAAAAAAATACGAACCCCACAATGTGATGTGGCCGTGAGAAATCTGAAAAAATCACGTTCTTCAATTGATTTCCACAACTTGTATTTACAACCAAATAAATCAAATCATACAAATATAAAAGGAGAAACCGTTTTGTAGGTACCTATATCCAACCAATAGTAGGAAATTACATTGTAAAATTTCTTTTTCCCGGTTATTTT
This sequence comes from Euschistus heros, assembly GCA_003667255.2. Lineage (NCBI taxonomy): Eukaryota > Metazoa > Arthropoda > Insecta > Hemiptera > Pentatomidae > Euschistus > Euschistus heros. The sequence goes on from RCWM02001012.1 coordinate 174,625, forward strand.
TTTTTTAAAATGTTTTAATTATTATTGTATACGCTATGGAAAAATTACATATCCACGAGACTTAGGAATAATGAAATTACCTAATATTACGGTAATTCTAAAATATTTCCAAGGAGCCAGTTATAAAACTGGCTGTTATTTATCTGTCATTGTTTAATTTTATTTACGATTTTTACAATAAACTAATGTAAAATTATTGATTTTCAAAGTTGAATTTGAACAACTCAGCGAAACAACACTATGTTTTTAAATTACATCATAATAAATATTATATGGGTACATACTCTTTTTCATTATCAGCTCTTCTTTTCAGTTCTTTTTGGATTTAGAACTATTTATATAAAAATCTCTACGTTCAATAGATTGCTTTACTTTGTTATGCTCTATCTTTACAACTATACAAATTGAACGAAAATACAATTTGTTCTGAACAGGAAATATTTTCAATTGGTATTGGGTTTTCCCGAATATCTTTTACTTGGTTTCTTTGCTATGGGTTTGACTTCATATACCGACATGCTACCTAAATTTATATTATGTACAAGGTAATAAATTTACATATGTATTTATATATGTAAATTTATACATAATTACATAGGTATCTATCGGCTAGGTAACTTATGGAATTTATTTGGAATATTTTATATCATTTGTCCCTAATACATTACCGGTGAAAAGGGTCAGATAGTGTTATATTTCCTGCAGTAAGTAAAAAAAACTTTTTCTCTATTTTAAAATAAATAGACAATAACTCCTTTATTGACTTTATAAAAAGACATATTTATCACAACTGTAAGTTAACTATGCGGCTATTATCAATTCATGATTGGTATGAAATTAGACTGTGAACTTTCAAATCTCTCATCCTGTGAAATATGTGTAAAAGCCAAAGCTACAGGTAAGCCTTTTGGTCTTAAACGTACTAGGGGTTCTCAGTCACTGGAGCTCTTACACACGGACGTAGTTTCTGTAGGCACGCCCACTTGGGACAATCATAAATACTTTGTTACAATAATGGATGATTTCTCACACTTTGCACAGTCATTCCTCCTCCACCAAAAGAGTGATGTAAAATCAACCATAATAAGTTACATAAAACAAGTTGAAAATAAATGGTCGCTACCTGTAAAGAAGATTCGCCTGGATAATGGAGGTGAAATATTTCAGAGGACTTCAACAGATTTTGCGAATCTAAAGGCATTGAATTGGATTTCACTCCATCATATACCCCTCAATTAAATGCTAGTGCTGAAAGATTAGGCCGTACCCTCATGGATTGTACCAGGGCTCTGTTGTTTGATAGCCGACTAGAATCTGAAATGTGGAGAGAAGCGTTGCTCACAAGCACGTATTTATACAATCGCAGCCCTTCAAAATCTGTAAAAACAATTTGCATTTGGTATAGTAAAAAGCCCGACCTATCTAAACTTCAGATTTTTGGATGTGATGCCTACTATAAAATTCTCACACATACTAAAAAGCTTGAACCTCGTGCCATGAAGTATGTGTTTGTTGGCTATGCAAATAATTCTTACCGTTTGTTTGACCCTGACGTAAAATCATAACAACGTAAAATCATACATTCTCGTGATGTGTACTTTGGAGTTCCGAACAGGAAACCTGAAACTAAAACTACAGCCTATGTGAAAAGAAACATAATAACTGAACAAGAAGATGGTCAACCTGAAGAAGGTTTCTCTGAAGAAAGTAACAGCTCAGATGATAGCAGTGATGATTCGGATGATGACTCATCCCTTGAAGATATTCAAAGCTCTCAACAGCAATCACTTAACACTTTGGTAACACCGGCAACTCCCACAAGTTCTCAAGAAATTCCAAGGCGATCTGCCAGAACCAAGAAATTTCCAGAAAAACTAAAGGACTACCAGCTAGATCTAGACTCGTTGGAAGAACCTTTTGAAACTGCTCGCTTAAGCTACACTGAAGCTGTTCCGAGTGAAGAAAAACGCAAATGGCTCAAAGCCATTGAAGATGAAAAAAGTTCACTCATGAAAAATCACACCTGGAGCCGTGCTGAAGCAGGGGATCAGAAAATCCTCACCAACAGATGGGTTTTTAAAGTGAAAGACGATATATATGTATGAAGATACAAAGCACGCCTCGTCGCACGGGGGTGTGAACAGAAAATAGGCTGCAACGAAGACTGGTTGTCAGCAGCTGACAGAAGACTGGTTGTCGTGAAGAAAGGAAGAGTATAACAGGGTACATAATTTACTCTGCTGGTTTTCACGAAAACAACCCATCATAGCTACATCAAGTACAGAAAGCGAATTTATTGCAGCAGCTGATTGTGCTAAAGAACTTGCTTATTTAAAAAGTTTTGTATAAAGAACTCACAACCAGAAATATAAAAGCCACTCTCAAAATTGACAACATAAGCACAATTGGGAAAATCAAAAAGGGCAATTTTAATCGAAAAGGAAAACATCGATGTAAGGTATCATTTCGCAAAAGATCTGTGTGAAATAAAATTATTCATGTTGAATATTGCCCAACCAACAAGCAAATTGCTGATCTATCGACGAAACCATTAGGACCTAATAAGTTCACCGAATTTAAAAATCAAATGGTTTGTGGTGATATCTTTTTCCTTTTGTTTTTATTGTTACTACCTACCTCTTTGTAATATTGACATATGTTTATTATCATTAATTAACTAATATAGTGTTGTTGGTTAATAGAGCGAGAGCCCGTGAACCCCAGACCTTCGTTATTTTATAAAAGATGAAACTTTGTCAGTGCATGCTCCCAATAGAGGTAAGAACGATGGGCCATGAATGAAGTTCGGGTAATCGTGGCCTTGGCAGGTAAACGGTGCTAAAGGTGTGTAAAATACCAGTCTACTATCGTCAATTATATAGCGTGATTTTTTGATATTTCCTTCAGAAATGTACTTACGCTATAGTATAAAAGCTGATTTTTATATATGTTACTCAGGGAATGATTATATGATGTTTCCTCATCAGCCAGACACTTACCATCGTGGCAACCCCTTGCCAGACACCCTTAATGTTCATTTATTTGTAATTGTATTTACGTTATAGTATAATAGCTGATGTTTATATATATTACTTGGGTAATAATTAGATGATGTTTCCTCATCAGCCAGACCGTTCTGACAGTTCCAAACCCTTGCCAGACAAGCATGTAGGGTAGCTGTATTAGCGAGCGCGAGGCAAGATACATATGGCTGGGTGGGAGTGAGATAGTGAGTGATGTCTGTCGCGATCCTTCACCACGCTCTTGTATTTTACTGCACATGCATTGTTTATTACTCAGTGCGTGTTTACACCAGCTAAAATAATCTTATATTATTTTGTTAAGTATACATAATTATATAGCAGCAGTTGCAAAGGTAAAGGTAAAAGTTATAAAACAATCAAATGAGATAATACTCAACAATCTATTAAAATGCAACTTTAATAACATGTGCGGTCAGCGACTCACAAGAATTATGTACATAAATTGTTTATATTTGTACAAGAACATGTTAATTAAAGTTATTATTATTATATTTGGTATAGTTAAATAATAATTACTATTTAATTATTAATACTTGACACAAACATATAAGATTATTTTAGCTGGTGTAAACACGCACTGAGTAATAAACAATACATGTGCAGTAAAATACAAGAGCGTGGTGAAGGATCGCGACAGACATCACTCACTATCTCACTCCCACCCAGCCATATGTATCTTGCCTCGCGCTCGCTAATACAGCTACCCTACATGATTGTCTGGCAAGGGGTTGGAACTGTCAGAACGGTCTGGCTGATGAGGAAACATCATCTAATTATTACCCAAGTAATATATATATAAACATCAGCTTTTATACTATAACGTAAATACAATTACAAATAAATGAACATTAAGGGTGTCTGGCAAGGGGTTGCCTCGATGGTAAGTGTCTGGCTGATGAGGAAACATCATATAATCATTGCCTGAGTAATGTATATAAAGATCAGCTTTTATACTATAACGTAAATACAATTACAAATATATGAACATTAAGGGTGTCTGGCAAGGTGTTGTAAGTGTCTGGCAGGGGGGTTGCCACGATGGTAAGTGTCTGGCTGATAAGGAAACATCATCTAATCATTGCCCGAGTAAATAAAAATCAGCTTTAATACTAAAACGTAAATACAATTACAAATAAATGAGCATTAAGGGTGTCTGGAAAGGGGTTGCCACGATGATAAGTGTCTGGTGGGGGGGGTTGCCACGATGGTAGGTGTCTGGCTGTTGAGGAAACATCATATAATCATTCCCTGAGTAACATATATAAAAATTAGCTTTTATACTATAACGTAAGTACATTTCTGAAGGAAATATCAAAATTCACGCTATATAATTGACGATAGTAGACTGGTATTTTACACACCTTTAGCACCGTTTACCTGCCAAGGCCACGATTACCCGAACTTCATTCATGGCCCATCGTTCTTACCTCTATTGGGAGCATGCACTGACAAAGTTTCATCTTTTATAAAATAACGAAGGTCTGGGGTCCACGGGCTCTTAGTCTATAACCTTGTTATCTTGTTATACTAGTTCAACACGTTTATATATTATTCAGTTTGTGTTTTATTTAATCTTATTAAGACTACTATAGGTTAAATCTTTAATTAATCGATAAATTTGTTTGCTAATGTTTTTTTAATTAGTTAATGACAATGTTTTGTTTTTTAAATTTATTTGATTAATTCTGAAAAATTTGTAATTGAAACATATTCCTTTTGAATTCAAATTGTAATTAAAAATGTTTTTCATAATTAACTAGCTGTTTCTAAGTTCTACTAAAAAATACAAAATTATATAATTTGTAACATGTGTTCCTATTCGTAGATACCACAGGTAGATACAGAAAGGAACTGACCAATAGAGTGCAACCTTTTATCTAGATATTACCTCTCCAGAAATATTGTTTTTTATGTTTTTATAACCTGTATATTAAAAGTGTAATGTTCTTGTGAAGTGTTGTTTTTCTTCTAATAAAAACTATATTTAATAAACTGTTTTGCCTCACTGTGCGTAATACCCAACATTAATCCCTTTTCGACAAAATTAGCCAGTAAAGACACCAAAATAATGCTCTGGTCCATTGACGATTATAGAATTACTAGTTATTGCGATGAAGAAAAAATCGAATATCACACTTTTTCATTAGATAAAAATAAAAGTCTTAATGTTGTGATAAGAAAGGTGCCATACTCTATTACGGATGAAGAGCTAAAATCTGAACTAATCTCTAAAGATTTCGATGTTTTATACGTTTCGAGAATATTAAATAAAAAAAAAAACCACCCCTCTTTGTTCAGTTTCAATAGTTAATAATAAAAAAGCCAAAGATATTTTTTAACTCTAAAATTATTTTCTGCTCTAATTTCAGGGAAACCAAAAAAAAAAAACATTCACATCCCCATATGTACCAACTGTCAAAGATTCGATCACACAAAGAATTATTGCCGTCTAGAACCAAAGTATGTTAAATGTAAGGAAAAACATCATTTTTTAAAATGTCCCCTCAAATTCACCGATAAACCATATTGTGTCAAAAGTAATCAAGCACATGCAGCAAGCTACAGAGGCTGCCCATATTATCAAACAATAAAAAACAAAATCAACTCATCTACCGTTCCAAGCAATATCGAAAATAAAAATGAAGAAACCTCGTCAAATCGTAAAGACAAACCAAATGTTCCCTATTCTTCTGCTTTATCACCTGAACAACAACCGCAAGAAAAAAAAACTAACACTGAAAACAACAGTGAAAACATATTAAGTGCTATTACGAAAATAATCATTAATGCTATAAAACCTTATTTCTCGCAAATTATGAATCATTTAAGCCCGCTAGTAATCTCCTTCGGTAACGGTCGGGTTAAGAGGAGGAAACCCCTATGCGCGCCGAGAATACCTTTTATCGATTCTTACCTTGTTCCGATTTATGTCGGTGTGCTAGTCGCTACTTCTAGAGGGAAAGTTATTCTCATTTATTTACGGAGAAACTTTAAATCCCTGTTCAAAGTAATATTAACTTCTGTTTACCTTATGATATTAATAAGAGAAATAAGAAAATAATGAAGTGAAAATAAGAAAATGTCCAAATATAAGACACTTAATCAATTTTGAATTAATTTTATATTAAATCAGAATTAATATAATACTAAACCACCAGTAATGTTAATTCTTGATAAACTTTGTGATGTGAGGGAAGCGTAAATAACAAATTATAAATATTTAAAAGACAGAATCCTTAAGTATTTATTTCACATAACTCCTATTTATTTAACATTTGTAGCTACATGTTTCTGAGAAAATGCTCCATCATCATGATTCTAAATTTTTTTAAAAATACATTAATCTATAACATTACACCAATAGTTTTACAATTATATAATATGCCATTTACCTCATAATCTGTGATTATTTTCACATTGTCCATTCTCCATGTTATAAGGGATTATATAATATAAGACAGAATCATTGTTGAAAGTTATGATGTTAATTTCTACTATATTTAGAGTCTGGCTCCAGCGTCTGTAGTGTCCATATCGTTACATAAACAATCTTAAATTAGTGTTGCTAATAGTGCTCAGTTATTAGTGAAACTTGACAATATTATATTTAAATAAACCACTGTTTTCGCTGTGAAGTGTAAAGGAGTGAGTAATTAAAATTATATTATTACATTGTATAATTTAGAGCTCGTAACAAGCGTCCTACTAGAGTTAATCCCTTATCAGATAATAGGATTAACAACGAGAATTCCGTTATTTACTTAAACACTCTCAATATATTTACTTTTATTTAATTTTTAATTTTCATTTATCTAAAATGGCTGTTTGTCCAGTTTGCTCGATCGTGATAAGCCGTGATGACAAAAATACCATTATTTGCTGGTTGTGTAATGAAATTTTCCACATTAAATGTTCCAGCATCAGTGCTAGCGACATAGATAAATTAAATACGACGAAAAAAATCTGGCACTGTCAAAAGTGCGAAAAAAGTAAAAAAAAAGTGTCCCGACAGGTGACAGGCCTACCAACCCCACATCTACTGATCAAGACTCTACGAACACGATTTTAGGCGCCCTCGTAAATCTAAAACTTGATATCGAGGGGATGAAAACCACTTTCATTGCTGAGGTAAAAGATGAAATGAAAGAAATAAAATCATTCCTCGATAAACAGGGCCAGATTAGTTTCGAAAACTCGGAACGTTTATTGAAAATGAAACCTCCTTGGAGTCACAAACGAAATTCTTAGAAGACCTATTAAGAGAAAATACTCTTCTTAAGGAAAGAGTGTCTGAGCTCGAGGCCCGGCTCAATAAGGGTAGAGCAAGGTCAACTTTGTAGATCGGCCGAGATACGGGGAAAAGACTCCCGGTTCGCCCAGGAGAAACCACGGCAGCTCTAATTACGAACATAGGCGCTGGCCTGGGTCTAAAGCTCACTCCCGAAGATATTGACACCGTGGAACGGAGAAGACCTAGAAAAGATGACCCACGTCCGCCGGTCATCATTGCTAAATTTGTGAGGCATCAGTGAGGGACGAGCTGATACGACTCAGAAAAGTGAGAAGAAACTTCTCGACGCGCGATATTGGTTGGCAGGAAAATGACTGCCACCATATCTATCTCAGCGAGGAGATGACTCCCACCAATAGCATCTCTATTGGATGGCAAGACAAAAGAAAGCTGCAGGAAAATTGAAGTATATTTGGTTTTTCCGGCGGCAGAGTACGCTGCAGGCGGGAGGATGACCATCCTGTCATTTTTATTAACGCAGCTAAGGAACTGAGGACTTCACCTGAAGCATCTACTCCTGTTACCACATACCTTGCTCTGACATCTGGCTTTCCTCTCGGTCTATCGCATCACTCAAATTTCTCAATATAAAAAACATTTCGTTCATTGATTATTTTCTTTTCTTTATTACTCATTTTAATGTGTGCAAAACTTATTAATCATGTTTGCTTTTCTCGTTTATATCTTCGTTACTCTTCTGTATTGCTTGTTCGTTTCTTTTTTCACATTTATTACTTAAATTATCTTAGTTAATTTCTCTTTACTGCCCTTACTTCTAACTTTCTACTTTTTCATACCATTATTATTGCTTAGTGTCTTCTGAATCCGCTATTTCTTTCTTCCTTT